>JALPQI010009412.1:0-52181 GCA_025490895.1 Thaumatotibia leucotreta
CGAAAAGACCGAAAAGGACAACAATACTTGAGCAATTCTCAAAAAGATTGTACCTATATTTGATTGGTTCGATTATTTTGATCTATATTAATAAAAATAGGGATGATGACTGTTAGTTAAAATAAATTATTTAACGTCATGCACGACCTAATACACGAAGAAATTATTACTAAGATTTAGATTGCAGTCATTTCTGCACACAACTTATATTTAATAAATTGAAAAGAACTTAAACGAGTAGGTCATTACGCAGTACACAAACGTGACGTCACTTTTGTGTATTTCATAATAATATACAATTTCATAGTGGTGATCGTTTCGACAGTTCGAAAAAAGATGCTGATTTGACTTGGCAGTCATCATGCGTATTGGTACAGGTGTAGTGAGAAATTACTTGCCTTCGGAAACGTTCGTAAACACATGCTGTTTCAGGCAGTGTCACCGAGTCTAACTGAAGTAGCATGACAGCTATTACTGTCAGTCTCAGTGAGATAGACTGAAACAGCATGACGTTGACGAACGTTTCCGAAGGCAAGTCATTTCTCACTACATCTGTAGGCTGGTAGAATCAATGTTCCAGAGCATGATCCATCACATTTTCCAAAATGGCCCATAAAGTTTCTATGGAGGTTTCCTTTTTTGTAACCAGATTCCTATACATTTTTGTTAACAACCAAGAAATGTTTTATACAAACATTTCAAGATATTTTGGGAAATGTGTTGGATCTTGCTCAGCATGATAGACTCTACCAGCCTACCAATTTTTATCGATATCGAAGACATGATTCAAATGTACAAACCCGGAGTCCCGGGTTCGAATCCCGGCGAGGGCTTTATTTGTGTATTTATTTATCACAATTATTGGTTCCTTGGTAATAGCTGTGTATGTATTTAAGTATCTATATATTATATGTATCGTCGCCTGGTACCCACATCACAAGGCTTAATTGAGCTTACAGTGGGACTAGGTCGATTTGTGTAAAGATGTCCTATATTTATTATTATTATTCATTTATTATTTGAGAGCATTTCTCAAATAATAAACAAATAATAATATTAGCGGCTTGTTAAGTTAGGAGACATTTTATGAATAAGGGTGTTAAGATTTACAACATTAGGTTTAAGCAGCATTTTACGCCCGCGACGCTATAAAGGTGTGTTCACATACTCTAAAGCATTGTCAAATTTCCGGCAAAGTTTGCTTGGCCATTGTGTGCGCGATATAGTAAACATGATGTTAGGCGTATGGCAAGTTAATGCCGCTGGACAAAGCTTTGTTGGGACTTTGTACTGCTTTGTGGATGTGGTCAAGGAGCGGTTTGCTTGGTGGAGGGGGGAGCTTTTATATAAAAAAAACGGCCAAGAGCATGTCGGGCCATGCACAGTGTTGTGCCCTGTAGTAGTACAAAAACCGGGAGGCCGATTATGTTCGAAATAGTTTTATTTTGAAGTACTCTATAAGCCAATTCGTGATTTATTTCATATGGATTACAGCGAAAAAACCCGTGACTTTTTGAGCAATGTGGTGGATTTTGCTCAGAATCATTGATTCTACCAGATAGGGTCAACATGCCAACAGTGGATCGTGTCAACTGCGTCGTGGTGATTTTGGCAGAAGGACCAACGCAAGAACAGTTTTTGACACAGCTTGTTTTTATAACATGAATTTGTATGAAAATGCAAGAATTTGTATATCTACATGGTATTACAATAATACGTTGTTACGTTTTAAGTACGTTATAGATATTTGACACATAGCACTAAAAAATCATCGGCAACGCCCAAAACACCGTACATGGTCTATGACCCACTTCTGTAATTTTCTAATCAATTTTCTAATACTATTCAGTGCTAAGAAGGCTTTAACACACGACTATACCTTTATCTCGTATTAGGGGCTAATATATATTGTACCAAAATTACCCATACTGATTTAGATATGGTTATACTTAACTAAAATTCGTTTCATTTCAGTGCCATCTATGAACGTATCTAAGTGAACACTGTTTCACCGACTAACATTTTCTTGGTTTAACGCCATCTAGTTTGAAAGGGGATTATTACTAAGCTGGTGAGTAGCTGGTAAACGCAAAGTTATCAACCGACAATAAGGCTGGATACAGATTGCCAACCGCGTACTTTGAAAATCGTGAATTTCGACCATCTTTGTCATCCCGATGGCGCCTTCGTTGGAGCAACAGGGACAGGTGCTCGAAATTTACGAATTGTGAAATTTGCGGTAGAGTGCGCAGCCAAGAGGTGTATCGTAGTTTGCCATCGTTGTCAGTCTTTTTTATTAGTACGACATTCATGATTTATGATGATTGATCGTTAGCGATTTGAATCTTGGCTACGCACCCTGACGCCCTACCACAAACCACGATCGCCTTGTAGTTTCCCTGCCACACTAAAGTACGAAGTACGAATATACAGGTAGGCTATCAAATCAATGTTTCAATGTAGATTAGAATTCGATCAACAGAGGACGCTGCGTTCTATGAGTGAAGATTATAATTTAAAATTACAGCTGAAAGCTAGTGATGCGACGTCACAAGTTCGGGTCTTGCCTGACACAGTGGACTCATCCTCCTTAAGCATAAATTTATATCCGTCCACAGTCTGCAAATTATTATAATGATGGTTTTCTGAAATGACGTTCACCAGGGCGGCAGCACAGAGGCGTCAGGTCCAGAAACTTATATAAATTCTCAGAGCGCCTATAGTTTCGTGCTTAAATGTTTTGTGTGAGTTAATAAAATTATATAAAAAAAAATAAGAACACCTTCTAGTTAGATTTTATTTGGAAATATAATCTATCTGATATGTTAGTGGGACCTTACGGCTAATTGGCGCCAACTAGTGGCATACGTTTTCGAGAAAACCCTAATTGTTCTAATCTGTCAATTTGAGATTTTAGTTTTAAAGAAAGGGACAAAACATACATAAGTACATAGTAACACTCCTCGTAAGTTTTTATGAATAAAGGCTATATATGAATATAACTCTTTTTTTATCATTTAATAATATTTATATCGAAACATTAGATAACTTCGTGCGAATGACATACGGTACAACTACCCAACTGTGGTCCAATACTGCAACTATGGTCCACAATTTCAACTACTAAATTGACCTTCAGTCCCATCCTTTTTTTTTGCTTTGCCCAAGTTTTATATATGAGGAATGAGGAATTTTTGCCTGTGAATAGCACGATTAAGTTAATATAACAATTACGCCTAATCAAAACTATCACAGGCTGATGATAATGAAGTTTTGGACCATTATTGGCAGCGTTTGGCCTATACAGGTAGTTTATCGGTAGTCAATGTCTTACCTTTGAGACCTATTAGGAATAATACAAACATTTAACTATTCTAATAGTTTAATATAATAAATAAGCACAATACCATGTAGTAACAAAATCATCAATAATTGCTTATTCTTTTATTCTATATTTCTTTTGTCTTTGGCGATCTTAAATATATATAAAAAACTTATTTCTTTATTATTCCAATAGCAATGTTACAGAAAAAAAAATGAAAAAAAATCGTTTTAGCTGTCAAATAATTACGTTTTTTTTTCATGTTGTCGATTATGAATATTATGATCATACAATACATAATTATTATAAATTATAAAATAATCAGTAACGCCATTTAACTGACGGAAAGTAAAAATTAACGGTATCATGTAACACCACATAAATATGTTATTGCCGAAATTATATATAATAATTACTATCTATCATGAGTTACAACAAATATTTACAATATTACCGCCAAACACAATATGGCACTACGAACAAATAATATTAAATGCAGACCTTAAATGCATTGAATAAGTACACAGTTCAACTTAGTTATGCAAGTTTTAATATGTTTGATTTACAGTTTCAAATAGTCGACACTAAATATTAAACAATAATGCTTCAAAACGTGAGATAAAAATATTTTGGACCACTTGAATCGTTTAAAAAGGCACTGAATAGTCTACAATCACATACATTCAAAATCCCATTTATCCCAAAAGTGTAACTTATATAGAAAACACATTATAGCTAGTTAACTTTATTATGACATTTAGTTTTGACACATCCAAGTTATCCATATTCAGGCAAAGGATATTTTAATTATTAATTAGTAAGGCACATATTTTATTAAGTATTACTTGATTCACAATCCTTTGCCGACATTTTTTTATAAGTTGGTACCCACACGGTAATTCGGTTTGAATTCATAATGTTCTCAAAATTAATTTAAATATATTTGTACTGAAACTAATTAATTGCAAACATAAGTTCACATGTTTCCACGAAAATACAATGACAAAGGATCACTTTAATTTTAACGCTAAACGACAAACTTCAAAACTATTCCATGTGAAATCATAAGTTATTATGGTACATATTTCACAATATATTTCGTTTAAAAATCTTATTGGGTCAGTTTTCGAAAAACCTACTGCGTTCTTGACGCATATATATCATTCGACCATTTTCTAGTTAACGAGATAAGACATCATTGGCGGTTAAAAGAACTAAGAATTAAATTATAAGCCTCGCATTTTGTATAATACATTACTGCAGTAAGTTTCGTTCAAAGCCATTATTTCGTCACCTAAAGGTGACACTAAAATGCCACTAGCGATAGCGTATCCACTGTCACCCGTATGACCCTAAGTGCCGATGCCAATCGCTGAGTCAGTGACTCAACTGTCTTTATCGCACTAATAGGAAGGTGACAGAGAGGGAACAGTACCGAGCGTTAGCAATTGGCATCGGCTACGCACTTAAGGCTTTAGTCGCATTTTTCGCAAAACTATCGAAATTGGTCGTTTTCTACATACACTCTTTCCAACTAGCCTGTAGCCTGTGAAAGGCTTCGCACATTATAACAAAGCAACGACGACTCGGCGCTATGCCAAATATTGAAATTTAAACTTTTTGTTCTAGGTTTAATTGAAATAAAAAAAGGTATTAAGTGGTGTACGACGAGTGGTCTACGCGTCGTAAAGATCAATCCCGACACGTTCGTCACACATTGACCACACCTTGTGCACGCGGCGACTATGCGTTTGCGACTGACGTGTATCTAGCAACTATTTGCATTGCCCACTCGTTCACGCCGCGTTGTCTATTAGCGACCGGATGGAAAGTCGAAAGTGCGAGTAGAGTTACCGCGTTGGTGTAGAGTTATTAGTTATTATAATGTGCGAAAACAGGCTGCCAATATAAAAAACTGTGGACGTAAAGAGTTTATATTTAATTAAAATTCAACTTTGTCTCTGTCAGGCTGGTTGGACAGATTATGAATGATTCTCCGAGGAGCTTTTCAACCACTCGTATTCGTCGTTGTCGTCCCGCGTTTATTACCGAAAGGGTAAATCTACAAGACTGTATTATCAAACCGCAATCAGAAAGGGATTCGAAAGTACTTTTGACACAACAAATGACACAACATATACCTAGAAAAGAGTTGTTTATTAGATGTAGTAAGTGATTAATTAATCTATTATCCGTAAGTCTCTGCAGTTGAACTATGTAGGTATATATGAAAATAACAACGAATATATTCTAGATTGACTCATACACTGTTGTGTCAACTGTACTTTATAATCCCATTCTAATCGTGCTTTGATATTCAGAGATCGGACACATGTGCGTGATTGTTCGCAATAATATGGACATGACTCCAAAGTTGATGGAAAAATTAATCTCCTACGAAAATTACCTATTTGAAACCGGTAACTATGAACATTTTGTAAATAGTCACCTCAAAGCTTCGAAATTAAATTTCAAGAAATTATTAATTTCATCTAATTTGTACTTCTTACCCAATTTGTCAAAGATGTTTGTTGCAAAACACAGTACACCTAAAGAACATGAGTGCCGCCTAGCGACACGTACGAAAAATATAAAGCGATTTTTTTTCCAAAACTACAAGTAGCTAAGCATTGTGCAAGTAGTGCACAGTGCAAGTGCACTATTTAATAGGCTTCCCACTCATCTCAAAGTCATTACGGATTGGGTTCTATTCAGACCTACGAACAAATAAAACATGGAAGCCGCACGCCATATTAAATTGCCTTTCAAAACCGGTCCTGAATTTTATTTGACAACTGTCACTCCCTCTTCAATGCATCACGGTAATGAATTTCAATATCAACCTATAAAAACTTAAACCGCCTTTTAAAAATAGTTGTGATTGGTACATCAAAGTTTTGATTGGCGATATTCAATAAACATTTGTCAATGATGTGGCGTCAACATATGCGCGGTGTTAAGTAAAACGCTATGTCCTATCTTGGCACAATTGAACAATTGGTTTTGGGGAAATTTTTGAGCTGGCGTTAGATGTCCATGTTATATATGGTCGCAGATTCACGGAAATTGAAGTAGTTCTTGTTGACAAGGTGAGTCCTATCCATATTATTGGGAACCATGACGTACATTTAGTCCGATTTCTGTTGATCATCAGGGTGCCTAACTGTAGGAACTCCTGGGTGGTCCCTCAGTCGGTTCCAGAACGATTCTCTTGAAGCAGCCCTCTGGCAGCTGGTCGAGGATGTTCTTCACGTTGTCCACCTCGTCCTTGAGGGATTTGTGTTCTTCTTTGTATTGCTCCATCCATCTAAACAAAATGTTTTATATTTACGCGTGAAACAATTTGCGGTTTGATAAAACTGCATGTTCACGGAAAATTTCAATAAAACTTACTATACCTACTCTGTTTGGTTCCTATCCTTTATCCAGTATCCTGTATCCTTTTATTGAAAAATGCATATAAAAATCCAAACTAGGTACTTAAAGAATCAAAAACAATGTAAATCACTGTATTTCCTTGTTATATTATGTATATTTGCTAAAACTTATTTTCTACTCGTAGTTTTCAATAAAAATATACTGCTTAAACACCAAACCAAACAGAGTATAAGAATGTATTTTCTATAACCTCATTCTAACTATACAAAAAAAAATATTGTGAGCTTATTGAACACTTTAACTGTTCGTGCATAACATGTTACGCATGGACGTATCGACTTACAGTATTAAATTAATAATTATTATAAGGGTTAATCAACTTTGGTTACGATTACCTGAGTCACGCTGCTTATGCAAAAGTATGCTATTTAAACTATCCAAACATGCGTGGAATCCATGTTTGTCGGTAATCCATTAAGGAAAGGACTTATTAACACCAGAAGAATGGATTCTTGCATAGTTTGAGCAGCAAAATTTTGCATAAAACCAGCGTATCCATGGCAATAACAGACGGTTGATTCAAAAAGGTTGATTTACCCATGATCTACCATAACATGACACAGTACTTACCGGAGATGGTTCTGTTTTGCTTCCTTCAAAGCCTTAATCTTTCCATCTAAGTCTAACGCCGCGAGTTCTGCCTGAACCGCGTTCAAATTCTCCTCTGTGAAGAAACAATAAGTCTTTTGTATTATTTATTACTGTATGAAGGAAGATCACATACTATACCAATTGTCAGAAGAATCTAATTTTAATTAAATCACATAAAATCGGGAATAAAGTGAAAATTTGTTGGTACGATACGCAACATCTGACCCTTGCCAGGTCTTTCAGACCCTAAATGGAATTACAATGTCACACAGTACTATGCCGTATACATAAGTCTCCACACCTATGCTTAACTTATGCCGTGTGGATTCCTAAGCTTCATGGCGATTCCGTGGCATCGCCGTATTTAAATAGCGGTGTAGACGGTGAAACTTATTATTAAGTAGAAAAATCTTTTTCTATCCGATTAATAAAATAGGATCAACTCTTTTTATAGGGTATAAACCCCTTATTCATAAACGTTTGTTAACTTAACAAGCCGCTAATAATTGTTTGTCCCTTTCGGTCTTAACGATGTGTCCATAAGAGCAAAAGGGACAAACAATTATTAGCGGTTTGTTAAGTTAACAAACGTTTATGAATAAGGGGGTAAGACTATACTGTCTTATCCTTACGGATAATCCATCAATGACCTATGAAATATCTTAATTTTTTTGGTATCTTCAATGCTCTATCATAACTAGGCTATCAGACCCTTAATGCTGGCTAGGTCCAATACCTTTCACATCACATTATCAGCCTGTGATAGTCCACTGCTGGACGTAGGCCTCTCCTATTAACTACACACGTACCTATAGACGCATTAGGAGGTAAATGCCCATAATCGCCACGCTGGGCAAGCGAATTGGCGATCACAGTAATGTATCCACTATGATGACGCTGCTGCCCATCATCTTTTATGAAATAATGGTCAGTGACACTTCAATCCCTTAGTCGACTCTTACGACCCGCAGGAGGAGTTGGGGTGGTGACAGATGTATTTTTACTGCCGTCACCACACGGCATACCCTTAATGCTTTTGAATACCAGGCACAACGTACCCAATCGGTCTAAGGCTTCTCCGTCCAGGGTCGGCAGGTTCCGCAGTTCGTCCTTGATGACTCCAAGGTCAGCTAGACCCTTGTTGACTTGTTTTTCGGCCTCTCTCGCGTCTGTGTTGGCTTGTCCGACCTGGTAACATATTACAGTGTAATTCAACCATAAAATGTATCATTACGTAGGGTTTAATCTTGTTAAAGTCAAGGAAACATTGGAAGACAGTTGTGATAGACGTAGACACACGTCTTTTAGTGGCTTAATATTTTAGTACCTTCAAAACATTACACACGTTGGATCGGTAATCCATCAGTTAATTAGGGTTCCGTAGCCAAAATGGCAAAAACGGAACCCTTATAGATTCGTCATGTCCGTCTGTCCGTCTGTCACAGCCGATTTACTCGGAAACTATAAATGCTACAGTAACTAAATTTGGTAACGATATGTGTTGTATGAACCGCTACAGGATTATGATACTAAACTGTAAAAAAACCATTGGGGTGGGGGCCCTCCATACATGTAACTGAGGGATAGAATTTTTTGATGAAATGGGAATAATAATAATAATAATAATTGATCGGCTCGACACTTGATCGGCTTCGCCTGGAGGCTCTCCCTGTTCGCGCGACCCCTTCCTCGGCGCAGGACCCACCCGCCACGTCGCCGGACCCGGTGCCGGTACATGACTTGGCATCCGAGGCACTGCGGGTCGGTCCTGCTGCTGATGAGGACGATGCTGCGAACCTGAGTGTGAGTACTTCAGACAATGAGCAATTGAGGAGGACTCTGGAGGAAGCGATTATGCAGCATCGCTTCACACCCGACTCTAGGCCACGATTACCACGTTTGCCCATGAATAGGCGCAATATAGCGTTGATGGGAGCCCTAAACGCTTTACTGGAGCCGTATATACGATCCAGTAAAGATTTGGATGATACGCACTCGATCATGTACTGCGGGGCCATTGCAGCGTGCCGTGTTGCTCGAGTCAAGTTTCCGGACTCTGACCGTGCACCTAGGACCGCTGGGGGTGTCCCCGCATGGCAGGTGCGGATCGAGCGACGTATCGACTCGTTTAGGACTCTCATTGCAAAGCTGATCTGCTTCAGGGGGGGCAACAACCGCCCCCGAGTAATGCGCTTTGTGAACCAGGCGTTCGCGGGAACGGGTATTGCACCCCGCGACTACATGGCCAACCTCACAGAGCGCATCGACTTTCTGAAGCAGAAGGTTTATGCATGGGCAAACCGTATTCGCCGCTACAGAGAGCGTGTGAACCGATTCCAGCAGAATCGCCTTTTCCAGAGTGACCAAAGGAAGGTTTACCGAAAGTGGGAGGAAACCGACTACCGTGTGTCCGACGCGCGGTTGCCGGATGCTACTGCCATGAGTGATTTCTGGCGTAGTATCTGGTCAGCGCCCGTCGGACACACCGAGGGTGAATGGATGACCGTTGTCGAACGTGAATGCGAGACCATCGAACCTATGGGGGCAGTTACCATCAGCCCCGATGACGTAAGTTGTGCTATCCGCACGACTCAGAACTGGAAAAGTCCTGGGCCGGATGGATTGCACAACTTCTGGCTAAAATGGTTTCGATGCTCGCACTCACGATTGGCAACGCAATTCCAACAAGCCCTCGAGCTCGGTTCCCTGCCACCTTCTTTAACAACTGGTGTAACCTTCCTGCTCTACAAGTCCGGTAGTACCACGGAAGCGAAGAACTACCGACCCATCACGTGCTTGCCCACACTGTACAAGCTCCTTACATCCATTTTGAGAGTAAAAATTAACGCGCACATTGTTTCGAACAATGTTTTGGCTCCTGCTCAAAATGGATGTAGGGTTGGGTCCCGTGGTACTAAAGAGCTCCTCCTCATCGACATGACCATTTGCCAGAAAGTCCGGCGTAACAAAGGGGCCCTCTCCGCCGCTTGGATTGACTACAAGAAGGCCTATGATTCGGTGCCTCATTCATGGTTGGAAAGGGTCTTGGAGCTGTATAAAGTTAATGCAACTTTAAGATCCTTTCTCGGCGCGTGTATGAGGCAGTGGACCACAGTCCTTCGTCAACCAGGAGGAGGGGATGGCCCCTCTGGCCCGCAGGACTTCATAAGGATCGAGCGAGGAATATTCCAGGGTGACAGTCTGAGTCCCTTGTGGTTCTGCCTAGCTCTGAATCCCCTCAGTACCCTGCTGAAGGATTCAGGACTAGGTTGCCAGCTTCGGAGAGAGGGTGAAGTCATTTCTCACCTTCTGTATATGGATGATCTCAAATTATTTGCGCCAAACAGCCAAGACTTGTTGGAACTACTGCGAACCACAGAAGTTTTCAGTAGTGCCATCAATATGGAATTTGGTATCGATAAGTGTGCGGTTATGCATGTGCAGCGGGGGAAAGTAGTAAATTCAACAAATTTACAGCTTTCTGAGACAATGTCGTTCAAATCTATCTCGGAAGCAGAAACCTATAAATACCTTGGTATGTCACAGTCTTTGGGTATTGAAGATATGGGAATTAGACAGGCGGTGAAGGAGCGCTTTTTCAGCCGGCTCACAAAAGTACTTAACAGTCTTTTGTCAGGAGGCAACAAAGTGCGCGCATTCAACGCCTGGGTAATACCCATACTCACATACTCCTTTGGCATACTAAGGTGGACTCAGACCGAGTTGGACGCCCTGGATCGAAGGGTCCGTACACTGCTTACCACACATCGAATGCTACACCCGCGCTCATCAGTTATGAGATTGTACATCCCGCGTAAATGTGGAGGCCGCGGCTTCTTAAATGCCAAAGACCTCCACAACCGCGAGGTGTACAATCTTAGAAACTATTTCCTTAACAATGAGTGCGGGATGCATCGTGATGTGGTGGCAGTAGACCGGAACTTCACGCCGCTCTCCTTGGCAAAAGAGAACTGGCGCAGACCTGTGGTACTGGGCACTGAGGACCGCAAGGCGGTATGGAAGAGCAAGGAGCTACACGGGCGGTTCTACAAGGCCCTCATGGGACCTGACGTAGATCTGCTCGCGTCGGTGAACTGGCTACGATTCGGGGACCTCTTCGGAGAAACCGAGGGTTTTGCCTGTGCAATTGCTGACGAGGTTATCATGACGAATAACTACCGGAAATATATCCTGAAGGACGGTACGGTCGACATTTGTCGGGCATGCCGCCGTCCCGGTGAGTCACTCAGGCATATTATTTCCGGTTGTTCTCAGATTGTTAACACCGAGTACTTGCACAGACACAACCTCGTAGCCAGGATTATACACCAGCAGCTTGCTCTTCAATACGGCCTTGTGGGCTTCGAAGTGCCGTACTATAAGTACACACCTGCGGCAGTCCTCGAAAATGGTCGTGCCACGCTCTATTGGGATCGATCTATCATCACGGACAGGACTATTGTAGCCAATAAGCCTGATATCGTGCTGATAGATCGATCCCAACGCCGGGCAATGCTCATCGACATCACCATCCCCCATGACGAGAACCTCGTGAAGGCCGAGAAGGACAAAGTCAGTAAGTACCTTGACTTGGCTCACGAGGTAACCGACATGTGGGAGGTTGATTCGGCGATCATTGTACCGATAGTTGTTTCTGCGAACGGTCTCATAGCGAAGAGTCTCGATCAACACCTTAAGAGACTCTCGCTAGGTGGTTGGGTCAAGGGTCAGATGCAGAAGGCGGTAATCCTGGACACGGCGCGCATAGTCCGGCGGTTCCTCTCCCTGCAGCCCTAACCACCGGCAGCTTGGGCCCGCCCCGTTGCCGGCGGCACCCTAGTTTAGGTTTTTTATAAAGTGTTTATATTTTGTATTGTTTTTGTATGTTGTATTATATTTTAATTTTGTATTCATTTTATAAAAACCCTAAACTAAGACAAAAGTTAAATAAAGAGATAATAATAATAACCCCGCGGGGGCAGCTTGTGGCGAGCTGACGGTGAGTGGCGACACCGCGGACCCCTATTCCAGAGGGCCCTTTTGTATGGCCCTCGCCTCTGTGCTTGCCTTGACCGGCCGGCCAGAGTGGATTCGCAAGAGCGGGACCTATGCTCCAGGTTGGAAGTGTAAAATTTCATAACGCCGGCGGCCCTTGAACGGATTACCGGGATCTGGCTACCGCAGTCTCACCTCTCGACAACCTCAAAGCCACTCTGAAGTGTTGCGCTATTGTCGCACTGTGCGTGCGGCCGTTTGTAGGGCCCACTAATTGAGTTGGCGAGTCACCACCTGCCTTTTTACAATTTTGAGACTGATTGTCACGGCAGGTGTCCGCTAGTCTCCTCCTATAACCCAGTATCCAGTCCATCCAATATACCAACCATAGCCCATGACCTTAGTTTCCATCGCAGTCACAGTGCTGCACTGCAATAGTCTTTGCACCTGGCGGGGACCATCTCCGGACGTATCATATTGTGCGCTCGGGGATGGTATCCGCCACGTGTATCCTTTGCTTTATATTAATTGTCTTAAAGGGCCTCTGCGCTGTTGGCTTCGGCCCCACGCATGCCTCCCAAAGGCCCGGGACCCCATGGTCCCGAGATATGGCAAAGACATACAAATAATAAGAATAATAAACGTTTATTTTCAATGCCAGTTATAAATAATAATAATACAGTTCTATCAGACTCCAAACTAGGCTGAGCCTGTATCTTGGAAATCTGCGAGAGCGATTGACATTTGCAATTTGAAATTTAAAAAAGCAGAATCTTAGCGTTTAATGAAAATAATACTAACTTAATTGAATAATACTAACTATGATCTCATCAAAATAATCTAAATGAATCTAATTACATAATCTAATTACTAATTTTGTTCGTATACAGGTGTGTATATGTGTGTCGTGTATGTGTGTGTGTGTGTGTATGTGTGTGTATATGTAGATGAAAGAAGAGGGGGGGGGATATACTTTATTTATTGTACCTTTATCAAGCCTGGGTAACCAAATTTTCAATATCAGCATACGATAGAGTGTAAAGCCATTTCGTTATCTTATTTTTCAAATTTGAAGCTGTTAGATCTTTGATATCGAAGACCTTGCAAATACTGTTGTAGGTGTAGGCGTGTGCAAATACTGGAGACCTCCTGGCTAGTGCAGATCTAATAGATGGTAAAGGAGCCTTAAATGTTCTTTTTTGTACTAAATCCTCATACATAGCAGAACGCAATATGGACCGGTGTGTACGAGTGACTGCTTTTACAATAAAAAGCTGTCTCACCCTCAATAACTTAGCCTCTGAATACAGCTCATTCGTAGAAAATCGAAAGCGCTTATTGAGCATGACCTTAATAACTGCTCTCTGGGCGCGCTCAAGTGTGATTAGATGACTTTTCGCTGTGCCACCCCAGACAGCGATCCCATACTGCATCACAGACTGGCATAATGCATGATACACAAGGCGTAGAACATCACGAGTGGAACAATCCCTAAGCTTTTTCATGACATAAATTAGTTTCCTTACTCTTGCGGAGAGCATCGTAGTGTGTTGCTTAAAGGTGAGATTCTGATCAAATAGAATACCCAGATACTTTACATACTCGCATCTTGCAATCACTAGGGGAATAGCTGTAGGAATAACAATCCGGTGAAATGAATGTTGGCAAAAAATAGATATGGTTTCAATTCTTATTCTAGTAGAATAATACGTAATTTATTGACATTGCCATGTAGAAACCGATGACATGTAACGAATGTTACTAATAAATATTTTCTTTTCTTTTCTTTTTTTCTTTTCTTTGCAATTGAATCATCTGGGTCAATGACTTTTTTTGTTGTTATTTTGTCAAATTACTCTGGGGACAACAGTTCAATAGTTAACTGAAAGAAAGTATCCTAAGTAAGAAATTTGAGAAAAGGTGGGATATCATATTCCAAAGGTTTAGGTATTCAAAAGATCTGGCGGACATTACCTTCATCTTGGCATCTCTGGTGAGCTGCAAGTTTTCGTCAGCCTGTTTCTCCAGATCAGAAATCTGCTTGGCCGTGTTTTCGACCCGGGCTGAGGAGGAAAAATGGGGCCGTCAGTAATATTAATTATTTATTTTTGAACAGAAGCGAAACAACAGCAGTGATAATTAAAGACTTTTATTTTTTTATTTTATTAAGAGCCTGTACTGTCCCACAAAGGCCTCCTTCAAATTCTTCCACCTATTCCTATCCCCTGAAGTCTCCTACCAGTCCTTGTCAAAGGCTTCAAGCTCGTCACGCCATCTCTGACGCGGTCTACCGCGACACCTTACAAGTATACAATAAAAGACTTATAAACTATTTAGTAAACAATATCAAAATGTTGACCTACTGCCTATAACGCTCTCACTGAAACATATTAGAGTCGATTGAAGAATTTTAATGAAATCAAAATAAAATTCATAATTTTCGTGTTACGAAGTAAAATTTTGTGTAACAACTATTAGCCTGAAAAAGGGCTACAAATTAAAATTTTCTTCGAGCGATCAACAATACGAACCTATATCTTTTTAATTTACCGTTTTACTACTGCTGAAGGTACAGACAGAGTATACCACATAGTTTGTATTACTAACTTTCGTAACACAATTGACGCGATTGCAATATTTGTTTTGATTAACACGCTCGCTACGGCAATTTAACCATACTTGCATCGGGTCCAATAGATCCGATGCCGTAGCGAAGGGGTTAACCCTTAACTTGGCAGTGTATCTTTTAAGATACATACTTTTTGACCCACTTTATGTATTTTTTTAAGACAGAATTTTTTGCTCTAGCGGCGAGGAGGCACGATTTTTTAAAATTCTGCCAAGTTTAGGGTTGACCTCAATTAGGTTTTTTTTTTGCAATCAATATTTTTGCAATTTAAACTACATATTTATGAGTTTACTTACTCGACAGTTTCTCGGCCTCGTCTCTAAGTTTTCCCGCATCTGCTCTTGATGTGGAAGCCTTCTTCCTGATTTCATGAGCGGCCTGCCAAATGAAAAAAGCTTAAAAGTCAGGCAATATTTTTAAGATAAGACTTTTATGCAGTAACCAAACACCAAAGATAGTCCACCGGTGTCTCCAAAATTGCCTTCATCATCATCATCATCAGCCTATAATAGTTCACTGCTGGACGTAGGTATCTCCTATTAACTATGCGTATAAACGCATTAGGGGGTAAATGCCCATAATGGCCACGCTGGGCAAGCGGATTGGCGATCGCAGTAGTGTGTCCACTATGATGACGCTGCTGCCCATCATCAATATTTATCAAATAGTGTTTAGTGACACTTCAATCCCTTAGTCGACTCTTACGAGACCCTCAGGAGGAGATGGGGTGGTGCCGTGCCAAAAATTGCCTTATTATATTAGAAAAGGGTATGATTATAACCTTTCGTTAGAACGTGAACGAGGCATGAATGCGGGCTCAGTGCTTGTTAATGGAGACCTAGACTCTCCGAAAAATATATCTCGTTTTGACTAAATGCACGTGAGTTTAACACATTCGACACCGCGTACCCGACAATCGGGCACTCGTAAACTTTACTCAGATGCCGGCGTACCCGGTAGTCGAGCAAGCTCTATAAGCCTACACGCGACGCTAAAGAACCCGACAATCACGCAAGCACGCATACGCCGCTTGCCCGACTAGCGGGTTTCGCGGCGTGCGGCATTGCAACTCAATGCCGGACGCCACGTTGCCCGACTAGCGAGTACTGTCGGTTTCTGGGGTATTGTTCGAAATTTTGCCTGGTTGCGAAAGTGTTAACCGTTTTGTAATAGTTACAGTTATTATGTCTCACGAAAGTATAAATTCAATTATGTCAAGCTGTGATTACACTCCCACGTGTACAAAAGCTGCATTTAACTCGCTGCACAACCGTGTCGTAGCTACTTGGAACCGTTTACCAGATAGTGTTGTGACTGCTCCTTCGGTTAATGTATTTAAAAATAGATTGGACAAGTGGCTTTTCAACAATGAATTAGACTGAAGTTACTAGTGATGTGATAAAAATTTACAAACTTTGAACTATATAATACTGGACACTGTGACATGGGCTCATCAGCTGAATAGCTGCTCGCCTATAAATTAAATAATAATAATAATAATAAGGCCGCAGGGCAGCTTGTGGCGAGCTGTTGGGGAGTAACGACCCCACGGACCCGAGTGCTCCCGAGAGTCGGTCAGGGTCCCCGCCTCCGGCGTGCCTTCGTCGGTCGGAGTGGAACCCCAAGGGGACCCGTAGGACTCTCAGCTCTGGCTTGCCTTAACTGGCCGTTCAGAGAGGAGTCGTCAGAGCTATACGTTCCAGGGGTGGAAGTGTAAATTTGCGTAAGTCGCGAGTTGGTGCAGCGGCCGTCAAGCCACTGCGCAGAAAGCGGTGTACACCTCTCTACACTCCTGAGCCGCCTACACCGGTGTTGCCCCTGGCTGTCTCTTGTGACGGCATTTACGGGGGCCCATCTAGTCGGCGGCGAGTCACCGCCTGCCTCGATAGCAAAGAGAAATCATTGTTATGGCAGGTGTCCGGACCTCTTTTCTATAGTTCCATCTCTTATCCATCCAACCTTCATAACCATAACCCACTAGTCTTTTCCATATAATCTCCAATAGCCTCTATATGCCTGCTGGGACCGGTTCACGGATATCTATTTTTGTGCCCGTGAATGGGTTGCAGCAGGTGTAAAACACAGCAAATTTCTCCAAAGGGCCTCTACGTGTTGGATCTGTATCCCCGCGCAAGCCTATCAAAAGACCGGGATTTATAGGCCCGTGATCAAAGAGAGATACAAATAATAATAATATGGCCGCAGGGCAGCTTGTGGCGAGCTGTTGGGGAGTAACGACCCCACGGACCCGAGTGCTCCCGAGAGTCGGTCAGGGTCCCCGCTTCCGGCGTGTCTTCGTCGGTCGGAGTGGAACCCCAAGGGGACCCGTAGGACTCTCAGCTCTGGCTTGCCTTAACTGGCCGTCCAGAGAGTCTGAGTCGTCAGAGCTATATGCTCCAGGGGTGGAAGTGTAAATTTGCGTAAGTCGCGAGTTGGTGCAGCGGCCGTCAAGCCACTGCGCAGAAAGCGGTGTACACCTCTCTACACTCCTGAGCCGCCTACACCGGTGTTGCCCCTGGCTGTCTCTTGTGACTGCATTTACGGGGGCCCATCTAGTCGGCGGCAAGTCACCGCCTGCCTCGATAGCAAAGAGAAATCATTTTTATGGCAGGTGTCCGGACCTCTTTTCTATAGTTCCATTTCTGATCCATCCATCCTCCATCACCATAGCCCATTAGTCTTTTCCATTACTTCTCAATAGTCTCTATACATACGCCTGCTGGGACCGGTTTACGGATATCTATTGATGTGCCCGTGAATGGGTTGCAGCAGGTGTACAACACAGCAAATTTCTCCAAAGGGCCTCTACGTGTTGGATCTGTATCCCCGCGCAAGCCTATCAAAAAACCGGGATTTGTAAGCCCGTGATTCCCAAGGAGATACAAACATAATAATATCATTGCCATTAATAGGCAAACGTGCTAGTAACTCGTCAAATACAATACTCTTACTGATAATTACAAGCCCCTGAACGCCTAGTCAAGATGCCATTCCGATAAGAGAAGCGATAAGTAACAAATGAGAAACACAGTTTCGAACGAAATTCACGTGACCATTTCCATTGTTATGGTCGCGTGACTTATCGCTTATCGCATATTGCAGCATGACATCTTGGCTAGACCTTGGCTAGATTTTGGCTAGACCAGCTGTCCAGAATTGAATTTTTTGATCCACTTCTCTATTACCGAAATAATTATAAATGGCATTAGGTCTATCAATGTATAACCTAGCAGTGTGGGCGATGTACACGTGTAAATCAGATGACAATGCCTTGACACCTTGGCTCGGTCTATCCTCGTCTTGCCCAAAGTGATTTATAAAGGACATATTCGATTTTTAGAACAAAAGAAAAGCGACTACATTTTCAAACTCATTAAAGTCAAAGTCAAAGTCAAATAATTCTTTATTCAAATTGGAATAGCAACAAACTCTTTTGAATCGTCTAGATATGAAAACTACTTCCGGTTCGAACCCTACACCGCTGACCCAAGAAGAACCGGTAAGAAACTTGGCGGGAATAATTTTTTCAAACAATGATGGTACATCTTACAACTAACATGCATTAAAAAAAAAACATAAAATTTATTTTAAACAAATTGAAATATAATAATAATAACAAGAGATGTAAAGTCTCTAAAAGTCACAACATTTATAAGTAATAATTTATAGAGAAATAAGGTTTCTCTCCGAATAGGTATATAATAATAACATTATATAATGCACGTTTGGAGGTGTACAAGGTCTCCAAGCGTAAATTATCGTAATTGAATGTCATGACTTTAACAAACTAATAATTAAATCCTAAATTACTCCCACGGTGTTTTATCATTCATGTAGTCTTGTGTACTATAATAAGCTTTAGATATAAGTTTACGCTTTACAAAATTCTTAAATTTGTTGACTGAAAATTCAGTAACATTTACTGGAAGTTTATTATAAAATCTTACACAATTACCCATGAATGATTTCCTAATTTTATGGAGCCGAGTGGCGGGTACTGCGAGCATTAGGTTTATGCCGTGTGGTGACGGCAGTAAGAATACATTTGTCACCACCCCAACTCCTCCTGCGGGTGTCGCAAGAGTCGACTAAGGGATTGAAGTGTCACTGACCATTTTACAAGATTGATGATGGGCAGCAGCGTCATCATAGTGGACACATTACAGCGATCGCCAATCCGCTTGCCCAGTGTGGTGATTATGGGCATTTACCTCCTAATGCGTCTATAGTTCTATACGCATAGTTAATAGGCGAGGCCTACGTCCAGCAGTGGACTAACATAGGCTGATGATGATGATAGGTTTAAATTTCAATAGCTCAAACTTGGTATGACGGGTAAGATGAAGATATTGTAAAGTGTACTCTAAACTCACTTCGCTAGCCTTTTCAGCGTAGTCCTTCTGCGCGAGTTGGGCAAGGTCTCTAGCCTCCTTAGCCTTGCTGGAGGCCTCGTCTAAGGCCTCGGCAATGCTGTTGATGCTGGTCTCGGCTGAAGCCACCTTGTCCTGAATGGCAGGGATGTCTAGACGCGCCTGTTCTGCCTGGGCGCGGGACTCGGCTACTTGGTCGCTGAATTCTAAAACACATGGTAAATTTTAGTCTGTGCCCCGTTGCTCATTATCATATTGTTTCTTTATCTTATCTGTGGCAGTGGCTGTCCCGCGGCCAATCAGAGGCTGGCCTCTTGCGCAGGTCGTGTCATCGCCCGTTTAAATGCTATGGGCAGCCATTTTGCGAGCCGTCTTCGGTCACTTCTCATGAGCTTAGAGAGATGCTGGTGTATTCCACGAGGTCTACTTTGTCGGGAATGTGACGGCTATGACAGCTACCTTAGAAATATACGGAAAGTGAAAATGAAAAAATGTTATTCGTAACTTTCTTAGATTTACGCGAAGACGCGTCACGTATCGGACTTTCTCGTGGAATACACTAGCAGTGCTTGTCCCGCGGCCAATCAGAGGCTGGCCTCTCGGGCAGGCCACCGCTCATTGGTCGTGTCATCACCCTAGCGGCGCCTATGGGCAGCCATTTTGCAAGCCAGCTGCGCTCGATTACTTCTCTCCAGCTTAGAGAGATGCTAGAATTAACCTCACATTTTGTATCCTGTATTGTTGTAAGAAACCTAATGAAGACCTCTGAAAATTACACCTGCCTGTCAATTATCCTGCATCGACTGCAGAATATTCAAACGTTCATAAAACTTTCTTGTTTGTAGCAGGAAAATGGTTGGTCCCTTTCCAGCAAATGTAAATGTTGAATTGGCAGATAAGGACAAATGAATAATTTGTGGAGCTTTATGGACTTTCGTTAATAAGCGCATTGATATTTGGTAAACGTGGGATCTAACGAGTCACTTACCTTTTAACTTCTCGTAGATTTCATTGACCTCCTTAAGCCTGATGTTCGCCAAGTTGACGTCACTCTTGGCCTGAGTTTGTAACTCGCTCGTCCAATCTTGCCATGAGCTTGCTTAACTCAGTACTGTCTTTAATACCGTTAGAATCACTTACCCTTCAACGTCTTGTAGATTTCGTTGGCCTCCTTAAGCGTAACGTTCGCCAAATTGACGTCACTCTTCGCCTGGGCTTGTAACTCGTCTAATCTTGCTAACAGCTCGCTCAACTCGTCCTGCCTCTGCTGTCCTTGGTTGTGGAGGTCCTTCCCGCGTTTGATGGCTTCTTCGAGGTTATGGAGCATGTCACGGTTGGCTGATATCAGGCTGTCCAGGTCTGCTGATCTTTGGTCGATCTGGTTAACGATAAATTGGATAAGTTTATTTGAGAGAATAACCCGTACGTACTGAACCAAACATCACAATGTTCAACTTTCCTTTTTAGAAAAGTGCGACATAGAACCTATTCGGGCAGTCTGCTGCCCGCATGTAGCATGAATTACTTGAATAATCACCAAATAAAAAATAAATAAAAACCACTTTAACCCTTTAATGGGTAGTGGCAACATATTAAATTAGCCGTCATATAAAAAACAAAAACAAATCAATTTAGAAACACGCAAGGTTCAAATTTTAATGCATATAGGTACAGAACTGTCAAAAGGTCAAAGGATTAACCGATTTTTTTAAGATCACATCATCATGGTTTGTTATTAAGTCGGTAAAAAAAGAATTATCGAAATCGGTTGGCTTGATATTGAGTTATTCGTCCATTTGTCGTGCACATGTTTAATGCAAATTTATGATTTATAAATATAGTCTTCTCGTGAATGACATTGTCAGAACTCGACCAAATTATAATGGTACCAATCGGTGAGCATCAGCATTGAAATAAAAAAAAATACAAAATCGGTTCTAGTCGGAAGTTCTGAGGTGACAAACGCAAAAAAACACACAAGCGAATTGAAAACCTCCTATTTTTTTGAAGTCGGTTGAAACCTATGAACAATAAAAACTCTTGAATCACAAACAAGCACTATTAATCAAAATATGTTTACCGTCTTATTCATCTCAGTGGCATCCTGTTTCAGCTTCGCCAGCTTGATATCCGGTAGCAGCGTGGTATTGACTTCGGCATACAAGCCGAGAGCCTCATCATAGACAGCTTTGGCCCGCTTGAGGGCGGCATCGGCATGCTCTGTCATGCTGTTCAGCTTGCCTGATGCCGCGTTTAGGTCGTTCGCGAGGATCTGAACTTCGTTACTGTAAAAAAAAATATATCTCAACAGTGTTATTCACTAAGGAAACCGCCTTGCTGTCAGCGCTGTGTCAGCGCTGTGGCAGCGTCGAGCCTAAAAATGGTATTCACTAATGCACTTTAAACGACACTAGTGCTCGGCGACGAATGCGGCTGAAACTACACTGCGTCGAGAGTTTGACGTTTAATGTACGAACTTCGTATTCTCTAACGAAAAACAGCGACGAACTCGCCCACAACCTCGCTCACAGCCTCGATTCCTAATGTCAAATAAAATAGCTAGGATTTTAGACAAGGCTGTCTCGACGTCGAGCTCGTTGACGAACGCAGCGTCGAATGTGTGAATAAGAGAATAGCTTAGCAGGACCCTAGCGTAGTCGTACGACGTCTTTGATAAATTAAAATACAATATCACATCAGCCTATATCTCAGTCGACTGTAAGACGTAGGCCTCTAAATGCCCATAATCGCCACGCTGGGCAAGCGAGTTGGCGATTGCAGTAATGTGTCCAGTATGATGACGCTGCTGACCATCATCAATCTTCTACCGATTCGTTGCATGTTCCATTTTCAAAAACTTTTATCTATGGCGGCGAACAATTTTTCATCATACGCCAAGCGTGCCTTACGAAATAGAATATGATGATTGATGACACGCCTGACGTGTCATCCGCACTGAAACGGTTAAAGAATGGTCAGTGACACGTCAATCCCTTAGTCGATTCTTATGACACACGCGAAAAGAGTTGGGGTGGTGACAAATGTATTCTTACTGCCGTCAACACACGGTAGCAAATCTAATATACCTAGCCAACCAAAACTTCATCAATCGCAACTATTTTCGAATAACGGTGTATACAGGTTAATATTATAGAAATTGATAAGAGCAATGTACTGAAGAGGATTACTTTGTCAACGGAATTTCAGGATCATCTTTGAAATGCAACCTTAGTAGTATGGCGTGCAGCTTCTATGTTTTATTTGTTCGTAGGATATTTAGCCGTGTGGAGACGGTAGTAAGAATAGATTTGTTACCACCAACTCTTCCCGCGGGTGTCGTAAGAGTCGACTAAGGGCTTGAAGTGACACTGACCAGATCTGTGATTTGATTGATGATGAGCAGCATAAGAGACACATTACTGCGATTACCAATCCGCATTTAATAGGAGAGGCCTACGTCCTGCAGTGGTCTGAGCTAATCACGAGGGTATTCATCACACTTACCTGATATTAGCTTGTTTGTTCATTCCATCCTTAGCCAGATTATTAGCCGCTATGCTAGTGTTAAAGGCCTTCTCCGCTATATCCCTGATGTTATGCGCTTCATTCTCCAACTTGTCGGCCAACAACCGAGATTCCTTAGCTAAGGCCGACATGTCCACGGATTGTTTGCCGAACTGGTCGGAGCGGTTCCGCGCTTTGAGGAGGGCGGAGGCTCCTTCGCCATCTAGGTATTCTAAGGCGCTCTGTGGAATGAAAAGACACAGTTTGCTGATATATTATCACTTGGGTTTGGATGGTGATATATCACCGATTAATTAACACTTGGGTTTGGGTGGTGATATTTAATCGGCGATATAACTTTGATTATAATTTGATTTGGTGGCAGTGGTTAGGCACAAAAACCTCCGATGAGAGAATGGGTAATACTGAGTTACTTTTACAGGTGAATTCACTAAAGCTGGCACGAATGGAATGAATGAAATGAATGACATCTATCATTGTGTGTAAGCGGCCGTGTTATAAAAACCTGTATCTACTGTCATTTTGTCATCCACACATAGATACATTCTGTCACTTACTCGATCGACGAATGCCAGCTTTCGTGAATTTACCTGTATATCGCCGAGGCGATTACTTATCACTTGGGTAGTGATATTTAATCGGTGACATAAATTTGATTATAATTTGATTTGGTGGCTGTCTCAGATGCGAGAATGGGCAATACTGAGTTACTTTTACTATGAGACCAACCGAAAAAACACGAAAAATATTTTCTGTTTCAAACGTTTTGGTAAGTGCGGTTGTGGTATTTATATGTGAGAGTTTTTTTTTGTGATTTTAAACTTGGTCTTATGGTTGCTCATTACATTATCATGGTGTATGAAAATTTGCGTGGCTAGTGAAACACCTGTATACATATTTATATGTACCTACATATATTCGGAAATAAGCTATCAGACTAGAAAATTATCATTAATTTTGTTGTGTCTTGTAAATTATCAGATCAATTTGTAAGGAGGAAAATAGAGGGAATAACATTTCTGAGATGCAAACCTACGAGTGTGCTTTACAAGGAGTATCTGAGAGAATAATACTTACATTGATCTCCTTTTGAGCTGCTTCAATAGTGTCTTTGGCCTTAGACACGTTGCCCTTGCTTCTGTCAACTGATTCATTTCCTTCATCGCTCAGACGCTCGATCTTTACCAGCATATCTCTGAAAATATCAACAATTGTAATTGCCATAGAACCACAATATATAGACTGAGGCAGGAATGCCCTGAAAACTGGGCAGCTGCGATCACTAAGAAGCGGAGACATCTAATGCGAGATCAACATTGCCTCCAAAACGATTGTGCATTCCACCGAAGAGGTAGTGCATAGCGCTTTTCATAACAACGCGGAAATCCACGCAATCTTTCAAGTAATTATATAGCAAATCAAAACTCTGATTGCCCATTCACATCTTTTTCATACAGGGTGAACGATATGAAGTGTTACCAAGTAGATATTATTAAGTCTTGTGTCAAAATAATAGCGGCTTATTATCGGAAATATGTTTTGGACACCGCATTTGGCACCGGATAAATGCAATGAAGAAAGCGATCGTATTTCACTGGCACACATCACTACCACCGGATCACAAACGTGCTGCGAGCAAATATTTTTTTACCATTTGAAGACCACAGTCAAGGCAAAAGGTAGTCATATTGACTAAAAGTTAACTGGAACTTAACTGGAAGAGATCCCTTAAAGGGATAAGTTGGCCTTTGTACTTATTTTAACAGTTATTTATCATGTCACGATTTGTTTTTTTCTGTACAATAAAGTGTTTTACTACTAATACTACTAAAAGTAAATTTAATCACTGTAATATTTTTTCTCTTGTTTTTTCTTACTTATAGTAATAAATTGATGCAACTAACTACAAAATCGCAGGCCTTTGAAATTGGTAACACTTCATATCTTTCACCCTGTAGTAATGGGCTAAGTTTGACGAACAATAAGAAATTTAAAACAGTGTTCCATTTGGCCTAGGGTTCCAATGGTGTACTTACTCTACATCATGTAATCGTTCAGCCAGATCTGCAAGCGAGTCCGTAAGACTGGCATCACCCCCTTCCAGTTGTGATTTGGCTTCTTCACTGAGCCGCTGAATGTCCTCTCTGACACGCTGCAGTTCTTTATCGAAATCCGCGTTTTCCACCACCGTTGGTGCTTTGGATATTTTTGAGAGGATCTGTGTAAAAGAGAATAAGGTAATATACTTAAACCTAGTAATATGTTACTAGGTACCGCTGGAGCAAAGACCTGGTGAGGGGTTTTGAGCTAGTTGCCGTTGATTGGAGAGTTATGATCATCATCATCATCATATCAGCCGAAAGACGTCCACTGCTGAACATAGGCCTCCCCCAATGATTGCCACAATGACCGGTCCTGCGCCACCCGCATCCAGCGGACTCCTGCGACCTTCACCAGGTCATCAGTCCACCTTGTGGGGGGCCTACCCACGCTACGCCTTCCGGTACGTGGCCGCCACTCAAGAACCTTCCCGCCCCAACGGCCATCGGTTCTACGCGCATTGTGCCCCGCCCACTGCCACTTCAGTTTAGCGATTCGGAGTGCTATTTCGGAGTTATGATAGATATAAGGCAGTTCTTAGTGTCAGAGGCCAAGATCCACTTCGAGTCACTACAGTAGTAATTTTACAATGCATTATGTCGGAAACTGCTCTTTTCAAGGCTATACTTATGCATAGAAAGTGGCTCTTTTCCGCACACGTGCGGGAAAATAGCTTTTTAATTGGTGAATAATCCAAAAATCTTGTATTGTCCAAAGTGTCCAAACCAAGGTATTGTTTAAATGACAACAATCGAACTTACATCTTTGACTTTATTTTAAAATATAAATGTTTACAGAGAATACATTAAAAGTGTAAATATAAAAAAAATCATTTTAATTTTAAGAAAAACTAAGATATTTGCTTTTCTTTAATTTTTTCAAATCAACAACACCTTTATATTTTGATGCTGCTCCACTCCAACTCGGACCCATTTTCAAACGGTGAGAAACGCGCTCTCATTGGTCGTTCCTATTCATCTACCTTTTTCATAGTGAAAGGTCCGTATCGTACCGAATTAAACCTTTTAAGTCCATTGACAAACATTTTATTAAGTAAAATTTTCATAGATATAAAAAACAGCACTCAAAAGTGAAATTACTATAATAAAATGTTGATTTCTGTGACAAATAAATAAAGTTTTTGTTTTCTTAAGTGCTACACAATTTCTTTTTGTGACACACGTAGCCCAAATGTTCAATTCGGACCGAGTCACCGAGTAAACGACGGTATTGGGCCAGGATTGGCTAGTTTGTTTATTGGTAGTTTCAGTTTCTTTTCACCACATAAAGTTTGTTAAAATATTTCGTTCTATCGTTCTCATTCGTATATCTTTGATGGAGTTTTTACACCACAATGGAAGTAAATAGTGGCATTAGTGATATTCAGTTGACGCCTCCGGAAATTCGTGAAAAAGCGCAAACAGCGATTGGCAGACTTTTGCCTTCAAAATCGAAAGAAAAATATCTAAGCGTCTATGATAACTTTCTTCAAAAAACGCGAACTCTTTTTCCGAGAATGTTTTAATGGCGTACTTTAACGAAATGGCCGCAAAATATAAGCCATCCACTTTGTGGTCTCAGTATTCAATGCTGAAAAGCACTATAAAAACAAAAAACAACATTGATTTGGCCCGATATGTAAATTTAACTGCATTTTTGAAACGCATGAGCGATGGTTACAAGCCTAAAAAGGCCATAGTATTGTCTGCAGACCAAATAAAACGATTCATTGATGAAGCACCTGATCATAATTATTTGGCTACTAAGGTAAGCAATAAAGAAATATGAAAATATGTTTAAATAACAATATTGCAGTTCATTGTTTAATTTATAATTGTAACAATAATTGTTTTTTTTCCTCACATAATGCATTGTAAAATGTTGTTCGATATACGCGTAGAAATGTAGGCGTCTTCGCAACTCGTGTCGGCAAAAAACACTCACTTCGTTCGTGTTTTTAACTCACCGACACTTGTTGCGAAAAAGCCTACTTTCCACACTTGTATCGAAAATAACTATTATCACAGTCTCTGCAAAAAGTACTTTATAAATTGCTAATTTGCTGCGTGCAAGGAGAGTGCGTAAAATCATCACGCTCTCCATTCTGCAACTGACAAAAGCACCACAGAAAAGTTCACAGTATACTGTGTTTATTAGGCCAAAGGTTTCCTGTATACACTGGCTATCTTTAGCTTCAGTTAGGGCTACCAATTCCTGACTTACGTCGTCAAGTTCTTTGAGCTCCTTCCTGTGAAGAGTGACGGCATCCTGTACGAGGTTGTAGCAGTGTGGACAGCTTTCGCAGCCTTGACCGTCGGCTCTCTTCTTTTTGTTCTCCATACATCTGGAAAATAGGGTATATTTTAGGAAAAATGACTCGGGAGACTCTTGAGTCACACTTCTTCAAGTAAGTGAAGCTATTAAAATAGGAATTTTAGTAATTCAGAGGGGATCTGAAAGCGTGTTCGTCTAAAGGCAAGTTTTTCAAGACTGTGACTCTATTCACTAGCAAGAAAACAATTGACTACTGGTGGTACCTATAGCACCTATTCTTCTGAACCATAACAAAGAATCCTTCAGAGTAATAATAATAAATAATAATAATAATAATCTTTATTGACATATAAACCTAATATAACAATTTTGAGAACATGCTAAATACCATATAGGATAGCTTATATAATATTAGGTTTGAGACAGTTTCTCCAGAATTAAGTCTCTGACTTCCGAAATAGGACAGAGCCTGTGACTCGGAAGCCAGTGATTCCTCCAAGGAGATGCAGGTATTGGTATGTCTAATAATTTATACTACTAATGACAAAAGGCAAAAACTTAAAAACAATAAAAATAAAAATACGAAGAAAAAATACTTTTTTTTTTCCTGTTTTTCTCTTTTTAACTAGACATTAATGTATGTATGTGTGTAGGTATATGTATATGGGTGGTGTGCGTTAAAGTTTTGCTGTGTGTTTCTTTATTTATTTATTTTTTTTTTCTCTTTTCGAGGGTGGTTGGTGTGCTTGTGTAAAAGTTTGGGTTTGTCTGAGGTTTGGCTTTAGATGCGATGATGAGAGGATAGGGTATGAACATGACAGGATAGGGTGAAGAAGAAGAATAAGAGTCTGGTGTGTACGTCTATTATTTTATCTCACGCAATTCAAGAGAGTTTCGGTCTCATGGTAAGTTTGTGTTTGAAGCCAGGGGATTAACTTTGCTTTACAGTGGAATCGGTTTAGTGGGTATATATTTCATTGTTTATTTGTTTTATTATAAACGCGGGCGCTCATTGCTTTGTACTGGCGGCTGGCAAAGATTGTACGGTGAGACTCTGGCGGACAGACAGCTTGTTTACTACGCTTACTGGTCGTTTTTGTGCATAAAGGTAGCTCTCGATGCCTGCGTAATATCGTACGAAGGACATACAACTGTCGTACGGATAGGACGTTGCATTCAGCATACAGTTGTGCTGTAGGATGCCTATAGGGTCTTAAAGTTGCAACCTTCAGTACTGCTCTTTGGGCTCGCTCCAGCTTTAGCATGGCTATTTTTCCGGCAGCACCCCAAACTGGGATACAATAGGTGATTAGTGATTGGCATAGGGACTTATATATCATCATAAGTGTTTTAAGATCAGCAGAGTGACGGAGTTGCTTAAATACGTAGATCAGTTTTCTGACGCGAGAAGTCATTGCATCTATGTTAGCATGCCAATTCAATGTTTGGTCTAGTGTAGTGCCAAGGTATATTATGTTGTGGACTTGTGCGAGGGAGGAGCAGGAACAATTGGGCGAAGGAAACTGACATATGTGACTTTTGATGGAAAAGGATAGAGGAGGTAGTGTTGAGTTGGCAATGGCAAAGGGGATGAATTTAGTTTTATCTACATTAAGAGTTAGCAGATTTGATTTGAGCCATTGCATTACGAGTTTTAATCCGTTTTCTGCATGAGTTTTTGTATCGGCCCAATCGGAACCATGAAAAAGTAGGGCCGTATCGTCGGCATAAGCTACGATTTTGCAATTTGTAAGTGACAGTTGGCATAGCTGGTTGACGTAGATCTGGAATAGAGTGGGGCTTAGGATGCTACCTTGCGGGACACCGCAGCTTAAGGTTTCTTCTTCGCTAACATAGTTCTTTAGTTTTACCGATTGGGTGCGGTTAGAGAGGTAGTCTTGGAACATATTTAGCGAGATGCCACGTATACCAATGTCTTCCAATTTACGTAATAATATGGGAACTGAAACCGTGTCGAAGGCCTTGGATAGGTCCAAAAAGATACCCAGACAACGTCGCTTACTGTCAAGGTTGTGAGTTATAAAGCTAGTTACATCAGCGACGGCGTCTTCGGTTGATTTTCCGGACCTAAAGCCGTATTGATTATCAGCGATGAGGTTGTATCGATTAAGAAATTTTACCAAAGCGGTGTTCATGACTCTCTCCAAGATCTTTGAAAGGGTAGAGAGTACAGATATTGGTCTGTAGTTCTGTACGTTAGTCTGGTCGCCGCTTTTATAGATAGGGTGCACAATAGCTTTTTTAAATGCCTGGGGAAAAGTTCCGGTTCTGATAGAGATGTTGCAAATATGAGTGATGACTGGTACAAGAGCGCAGGGTGAATTTTTAATAATTTTGGCAGAAATACCGTCCCAACCAGTGGCGCAATCACGAAGATTTTTGATGATTTTGGCGATATCCATATCTACAACCTCATTAATAACAAGAGAATTGGATGAGAGTTTATAAATACTAATTATAACACTGGTTATTTTCAAATTCGTCTTAAAAATATCGTGAAGGTAGATCTCTCACGCATTTACAATGTGGTTTTTAAACTAATATTTGACACCGTGAAAGAATTGGCCGTGTGGTGACGGCACAAAGAATACATTTGTCACCACCCCAACTCCTCCTGCGGGTGTCGTAAGAGTCGACTAAGGGATTGAAGTGTCACTGCCCATATTTGACTAAAGATTGATATTGGGCAGCAGCGTCATCATAGTGGACACATTACTGCGATCGCCAATCCGCTTGCCCAGCGTGGCGATTATGGGCATTTACCTCCTAATGCGTCTATACCCATAGTTAATAGGAGAGGCCTACGTCCAGCAGTGGACTATCATAGGCTGATGATGATGATGATTTGACACCGGTGACCACGTTTTCCGGAGACTCCCACTGTATTTGATTTCTGCTCATCATGCCACCATCAAAACGACTGTCACATCAACATGTCAGAGTCGAAGACAAAATAAGGGGTATACAAAAACGTTCAAAAAAATGTCCCAGTGCACTCTAACTCTGTGTAATAAGAACGTCGTAACATATTTATGAACGGATTCTTTCGATACTTATTTTTGCACTTGACTGTACGTACCTGTCACACCGTCGACCCTCAACGTTCTCCTGACACTCGCATTGGCCATCAGCGTTGCACTGGTAATTCGTGGAGCCCCATTCATCGCAGTCACAGTCCTGGCAACCCTCGGACGAGAACCCGTAGTGGTATTCGCGGCAGCGGTCGCAGTTCAATCTGAAAGAATCGTCACATTAAAACCTTCATAATTCTGTAGCCCTAGATATAATAGGGTACAACTCCGCGAGGCTTGTAAAAGGACCATTTTTTCAAAGTCCCCTCACTTTTTATGCATCATAGGTATTTTGTATGATTTGTACTCAGAATCGTGTGCTCTTTCGATCTTAACAGGAGAAAAATATTGTCCCAAAAGTTACTTACATTTTTAGAATTTCCGATTTCGTTACCGACATACAAAATCTATAGAAAAGTAACGGAATAGAAAAAGCCTTGAGACAAAAAAAAACTCCTATCGGGATCGAAAGAGCTCACAATTCTGAGTGGAAATCATATCAACCCTTTGCGACTAACGTTACGTCTATCAGACACCTGTATTTTGCAATAACGCCACCACGATGTTGACAACAAGATTCAATAATTTCACGTCAAGTGACCATGTCAGTGGCAGAGGGTTAAATGATCAATTTAAGGTTGAATAGGCTCTTACCCATCGATACCAGGTTTGCAGTAGCACTGCCCCGTGTATGGGTTACACGTGGAATTGTATGAGCCTTCCAGGTTGCATTCACAGGATTTGCAGCCTTCTCCAGATCTGATGTTGTAGTATCCATCCTGTGACAAATATTTACGAGTCAACACTAACCAATTACTTTCATTTGGCTGAAATTACACTAGAAAGTTATTACTGCAAGTTTTGAGGTTGAGCACATGATTAAACCGACAGTATTTTACTGCGCCATGGACTATCATAAATATTATCAATAAAAGATGGGAAGTCTATCTCGCGACGATATACTTTCACACCAATCAAGTGCTAAGCCGGCAGAATAGATGTGGCAAAAAGTGCGTGTTGTCATTATTAGATTACGATGTACCAGCACTACACAATTAAAAGACACTGCAGCAATCATGGGCTTGTATATAAATCACGCAAGGTCCTATTAAGATCCACGAAAGATCACGCTAGGGTGGAGGGAGGATTCAAAAAGTAGTCTGAAAAATCTGCATGAGCCATCTGCTAAAGATTCGTTGGCAAGAAAATTATTCTTCTACATCGCACCCTCATGACTGAGGATCGTGGTCCGGTCTTTTAATTTCCATGTAAACTTGGAATTAATAATATGTGACTTTTTTTTTATAAAGTGTGTAATCAAATTGACGTCATCAGCTTAGGAAAGTTGAAAACTACCAGCTGTGGAATTAAGATTTTGTTTCCCTTTACATACCTCGCATCGGTCACACTGTCGCCCCATGACATGAGGCCGGCAGGTACAGTATCCGGTCAGGCCGTCGCACTGCGGCGCACCGTCTGTGCTCTCCACCGTACCGTGCTCGTCGCATTCGCAGGGCTTACAGTCACCCTTCTTCGTGGGGTCGAGGGCGTCGCCGAAGAATCCTGGGATGGAATTGAAAGATTATAATAACATTTGATATTTTAGCCTATAAATGTTTTGGCAAATGCTGGGCACAGGTCTCCTCTCATTTGACTCAGATTGGGCGGTAGTCCCCACAGCGACCCAAAGCGGGTTAGGGACATTTAATTTTTTCGCAGATAAAGATATGCAGGTTTCGCCACGATGCCTTTTTCCACCAAGAGCTACAAGCTAGCTATGTTGAATATAAACTTATATTCCGTCAATAATAAGTTCCAAATAAACTCATTAAATTGAGCCAGGATTTAAACTCAGCACCTCCGGGTTAAAAGTCAAACGTCTTAAACCAGGGTCGTTGCCCCCTTTGGTTGCCCCTTTGAACTCTAAAAAAATATTAACTAATCCTCACTTGGGAAATAAAATAACCTGAAATAAACAATAAAGAAGGCAAGTGCCCATCAAGCAGAAATCGGGCGTTTTCACAAACCGTTGTTGAAATCACCTTTTTATTTAATTCGGACAAGTTTGTTCTACTCAGGATCACGAGCTCTTTCGATTCTAATTGGATAAAAAAAATGACCCAAAATGTTTTTTCCATTACGATACCGTTTTATTATAGATGTTCAAAGGCCGGTAGCGTAGGTAATACACCGTGTTTTTATTGATTCCGTTAAATTAAAGGGAAGCTTATTTATAAAAATAATCAATCTAAGAAACTAGTATCTTAACTCTTACTGTTATTGAGTTATTAAAAAAATAAGTTTAATGACTGAACAAGTGTATTGCAACCTTTATTACATCCTAATGCTACTTATTTTGACATGTGTCGTCAGTCACCTGAAATTAACTTTTGTGTTATTCTTAAGGTTCTCTCACACTTACCATTTGATTAATTATGTATGAAAACGGAAAATACATTTTTTTTTTCGAGTTCGACTAAAAGCTATATACCAGGTAGCTCCAATTAACCTACGAAGCAGCCTGTTAAATATAACGGATTTAAAAAAAACACGGTGTAGAAGGAATTAAAACTGTATGAAAATTATGGGTCATAACAAAACAGATTCTGAGTCGAATAAGCCTAAATTTGACCAAATTAAATAACAAGGTGATTTCAACAACAATATTTTGTGCGAGGAAGCTGCCTGCGAGGGTTACCTGATGCTCCTGTTGACACTACGGACCGAAACATGTCGTGCATTTTTCGACGTAAAAAACTAATTTTCTATTCAAGTCGCGTTACTTACCGCTCAAACACTTATCGCAGTGCTCTCCTGCAGTATTGTATATACACTTGAGGCACTCTCCCGTAGTCCTATTACAGTTCCCAACTGCGTTAGGGTCCACATTGCCGTTGCACTGGCATTCTTCACATTCCTTCTGGGGTCCAAACTGGCCGGTAGGGTCCCCGAAGTGGCCGTCAGCACAGACCTCGCATCTTGGTCCTGTAATTATGGGTACAGTTTAAAAAAATGCAAACAATCCTTTGCAACCACCTTTGGAAACACGACTAGATAAATCATTGAAGCTCTAAAGTAAAGTAAAAGTATAAATAGTACATTTCGATACAAGTGGTATTAGTGGTATCGTGGTAGGGTCTATCTGCACTGGTGCCTAAGCAAGTCCAGATCTGGAAAAATTAGGATTTTTTTAACATCTATTAGGACAGTCTGTACACCAGATACTCTGATCAGCCAGCTGCACACACTGCTCTTCCAACACACACAAGGCGTGCCAGCGATCGCGTTGCCATAGCAACCGCTCAAAGTCTACTTACCGGCATATCCATTAGGACAGTCTGTACACCAGATACTCTGATCAGCCAGCTGCACACACCCACTGCTCTTTGGGCACGGACAAGGCTTGCAATCATCAGAAGTTCCAGCGATCGTATTGCCATAGAAACCGCTTGAAGTCTACTTACCGGTATATCCATTAGGACAGTCTGTACACCAGATACTCTGATCAGCCAGCTGCACACACCTGCTCTTCGGGCACGGACAAGGCTTGCAATCATCAGGCGTGTCAGCGATCGCGTTGCCATAGCAACCACTCAAAGATTACTTACCGGCATATCCATTAGGACAGTCTGTACACCAGATACTCTGATCAGCCAGCTGCACACACCCACTGCTCTTTGGGCACGGACAAGGCTTGCAATCATCAGGTGTTCCAGCGATGGCGTTGCCATAGCAACCGCTCAAAGTCTACTTACCGGCATATCCATTAGGACAGTCTGTACACCAGATACTCTGATCAGCCAGCTGCACACACCCACTGCTCTTTGGGCACGGGCAGGGTTTGCAATCATCAGGCGAGCCAGCGATCGCGTTGCCATAGCAACCGCTCAAAGACTACTTACCGGCATATCCATTAGGACAGTCTGTACACCAGATACTCTGATAAGCCAGCTGCACGCACCCACTGCTCTTCGGGCACGGACAAGGCTTGCAATCATCAGGCGTGCCAGCGATCGCGTTGCCATAGCAACCACTCAAAGATTACTTACCGGCATATCCATTAGGACAGTCTGTACACCAGATACTCTGATCAGCCAGCTGCACACACCTGCTCTTCGGGCGACGGACAAGGCTTGCAATCATCAGGCGTGTCAGCGATCGCGTTGCCATAGCAACCGCTCAAAGTCTACTTACCGGCATATCCATTAGGACAGTCTGTACACCAGATACTCTGATCAGCCAGCTGCACACACCCACTACTCTTCGGGCACGGACAAGGCTTGCAATCATCAGGCGTGCCAGCGATCGCGTTGCCATAGCAACCGCTCAAAGTCTACTTACCGGCATATCCATTAGGACAGTCTGTACACCAGATACTCTGGTCAGCCAGCTGCACACACCCACTGCTCTTCGGGCACGGACAAGGCTTGCAATCATCAGGTGTGCCAGCGATCGCGTTGCCATAGTAACCCTTCGCGCATCGCTCGCAGTTGCTACCGGCAGTGTTGTGCTTGCAGATACAGAATCCTGAAGACAATTTAAAAAATTAGTTATGATCAGGTCAGACACGTAGAAAAAATAGGATTGTTCATTAAAACCGTACTTGAATGTCAAACGTCAACACAGGGAAGTACCTGCTGATGATACTTATGATTTAAATTAATGGCGTCGCTTCATAAGGATAGAAGCGAGTTTCCTTCTTAGACAGTCCTTTGTTTTGCTGCGAAAACCCCAAGCTTTGAAAGACATTCCTTTGTTTTGATGCTAAAATGGCAAGCTTAGATTGCGACAGTGTTTTGTTTTACTGCGAAAACTGCAAGTTTAGATCGAGACGATCTTGTTTTGCCCTGAAAATGGCATGCTTCGATTGCGACAGTGTTTTGTTTTACTCCGATTTTGATTTGTCTTAGCCTAGATGATTCCGGGCTTTGACGGCAGTCTTTTGTTCCGCGAATATTCTAGAAGGCAGTTACCGGTGGCGGTGTCGCAGATGTGCGCGTGCTTGTTGCAGTCGCAGGGTATGCAGGTGGAGTACGGGCCGCCGTTGGCCGGCTCGTGCCGGTAGCCGGGGGCGCACTCCTCGCAGTAGTCGCCCACGTAGGCTGCAGGGCAGCTGCACTTCTCTACCCAGCTGGCGGGACCTAGCGAGGCCGCAGCTCTGTCGGTCGCGTGACGGCGCCGGGCGCGGTGGGCGGAGCCAGAAACAAAACACTGTCGCGATCCAACTAGCACATTCCGTAAATTTCTGCGGGGTATAAAGTGCTGTCACTATCCAGACAGAGTGAGACACATTCATTATCTAGAAAAAAAGTATTTATAATGCATTTTACGGCAATATCTGTAACTAACGTCAGCTCGATTGCGACTGTCTTTTGTTTTGTTGCAGAAATTTCTGTGTTCTTTATGGGACAATCTTTTATTCTGCTCTTAAATTCCAGGCTATAATAGCGACAGTCTTTTGTTTCACTGCGAAATTCGCAAACTTTGATCGAGACAGTCTTTTGTTTGGGGAAAATGGCCAAAGCTAGCTTCGATTGCGACAGTGTTTTGTTTTACTCCGATTTTGATTAAATTTGTCTTATCCTAGATGATTCCGGGCTTTGATGGCAGTGTTTTGTTCCGCGAATATTCTAGAAGGGAGTTACCGGTGGCGGTGTCGCAGATGTGCGCGTGCTTGTTGCAGTCGCAGGGTATGCAGGTGGAGTACGGGCCGCCGTTGGCCGGCTCGTGCCGGTAGCCGGGGGCGCACTCCTCGCAGTAGTCGCCCACGTAGGCTGCAGGGCAGCTGCACTTCTCTACCCAGCTGGCGGGACCTAGCGAGGCCGCAGCTCTGTCGGTCGCGTGACGGCGCCGGGCGCGGTGGGCGGAGCCAGAAACAAAACACTGTCGCGATCCAACTAGCACATTCCGTAAATTTCTGCGTGGTATAAAGTGCTGTCACTACCTAGACAGAGTAAGAGACATTCATTTTCTAGATAGATAGTATTTGTAATGCATTTTACGGCAATATCTATAACTAACGTCAGCTCGATTGCGACTGTCTTTTATTTTGATGCAGAAATTTCTGTGTCTTCTGTTCCGCTCTTAAATTCCAGGCGTCAATAGCGACAGTCCCTTGTTTTACTGCGAAAACCACGAGCTTTAAGAGACAGTCTTTTGTTTCGCCCCGAAAATTGCTAGCTTGGATTGCGACAGTGTTTTGTTTTACTGTGAAAACCGCAAGCTTTGAAAGACAGTCTTTTGTTTTACCGATAGATAGTATTTGTAATGCATTTTACGGCAATATCTATAACTAACGCCACCTCGATTGCGACTGTCTTTTGTTTTGTTGCAGAAATGTCTGTGCTCTTTATGCGACAATCTTTTGTTCTGCTCTCAAATTCCAGGCTATAATAGCGACAGTCTTTTGTTTCACTGCGAAATTCGCAAAATTTGATCGAGACAGTCTTTTGTTTGGGGAGCAAAATTCGCAAATTTTGACCGAAGTCTTTTGTTTTTCCCCGAAAATGGCTCGCTTCGATTGCGACAGTGTTTTGTTTTACTCCGATTTTGATTTGTCTTAGCCTAGATGATTCCCAGCTTTGATGGCAGTCTTTTGTTCGTCGAATATTCTAGAAGGGAGTTACCGGTGGCGGTGTCGCAGATGTGCGCGTGCTTGTTGCAGTCGCAGGGTATGCAGGTGGAGTACGGGCCGCCGTTGGCCGGCTCGTGCCGGTAGCCGGGGGCGCACTCCTCGCAGTAGTCGCCCACGTAGGCTGCAGGGCAGCTGCACTTCTCTACCCAGCTGGCGGGACCTAGCGAGGCCGCAGCTCTGTCGGTCGCGTGACGGCGCCGGGCGCGGTGGGCGGAGCCAGAAACAAAACACTGTCGCGATCCTACTAGCACATTCCGTAAATTTCTGCGTGGTATAAAGTATTGTCACTATCTAAACGTCAGACACATTCATTATCTAGATAGATAGTATTTGTAATGCATTTTATGGCAATATCTGTAACTAACGTCAGCTCGATTGCGACTGTCTTTTGTTTTGTTGCAGAAATTTCTGTGCTCTTTACGCGACAGTCTTTTGTTCTGCTCTTAAATTCCAGGCTATAACAGCGACAGTCCTTTGTTTGACTGCGAAAACCACGATCTTTGAAAGACAATATTTTGTTTTGCCCCGAAAATGGCTAGCTTCGATTGCGACAGTGTTTTGTTTTGATGCAGAAATTTCTGTGTCTTCTGTTCCGCTCTTAAATTCCAGGCATCAATAGCGACAGTCTCTTGTTTTACTGCGAAAACCACGAGCTTTAAAAGACAGTCTTTTGTTTCGCCCCGAAAATTGCTAGCTTGGATTGCGACAGTGTTTTGTTTTACTGTGAAAACCGCAAGCTTTGAAAGATAGTCTTTGTTTTACCCCGAAAATGCAAAGCTTTTTTAGCCTAGACGATTCCAGTCTTTGCCGACAGTCTTTTGTTCCGCGAATATTCTAGAAGGGAGTTACCGGTGGCGGTGTCGCAGATGTGCGCGTGCTTGTTGCAGTCGCAGGGTATGCAGGTGGAGTACGGGCCGCCGTTGGCCGGCTCGTGCCGGTAGCCGGGGGCGCACTCCTCGCAGTAGTCGCCCACGTAGGCTGCAGGGCAGCTGCACTTCTCTACCCAGCTGGCGGGACCTAGCGAGGCCGCAGCTCTGTCGGTCGCGTGACGGCGCCGGGCGCGGTGGGCGGAGCCAGAAACAAAACACTGTCGCGATCCAACTAGCACATTCCGTAAATTTCTGTGTGGTATAAAGTGCTGTCACTATCTAGACGTCAGAGACATTCATTATCTAGATAGATAGTATTTATAATGCATTTTACGGCAATATCTGTAACTAACGTCAGCTCGATTGCGACTGTCTTTTGTTTTGTTGCAAAAAATTCTGTTTTCTTGTGCTAGTCTCTTGTTTTGTTCTTAAATTCTCGGCTATAATAGGGACAGTCCTTTGTTTTACTGTGAATTTCGCAAACTTTGATCGAGACAGTCCTCTTTATGCGACAATCTTTTGTTCTGCTCTTAAATTCCAGGCTATAATAGCGACAGTCCTTTGTTTCACTGCGAAATTCGCAAACTTTGATCGAAGTCTTTTGTTTTGCCCCGAAAATGTTTGAGCTAGCTTCGATTGCGACAGTGTTTTGTTTTACTCCGATTTTGATTTGTCTTAGCCTAGATGATTCCGGGCTTTGACGGCAGTCTTTTGTTCCGCGAATATTCTAGAAGGGAGTTACCGGTGGCGGTGTCGCAGATGTGCGCGTGCTTGTTGCAGTCGCAGGGTATGCAGGTGGAGTACGGGCCGCCGTTGGCCGGCTCGTGCCGGTAGCCGGGGGCGCACTCCTCGCAGTAGTCGCCCACGTAGGCTGCAGGGCAGCTGCACTTCTCTACCCAGCTGGCGGGACCTAGCGAGGCCGCAGCTCTGTCGGTCGCGTGACGGCGCCGGGCGCGGTGGGCGGAGCCAGAAACAAAACACTGTCGCGATCCAACTAGCACATTCCGTAAATTTCTGCGTTGTATAAAGTGCTGTCACTATTCAGACAGAGTGAGACACATTCATTATCTAGATAGATAGTATTTGTAATGCATTTTACGGCAATTTCTATAACTAACGTCACCTTGATTGCGACTGTCTTTTATTTTGATGCAGAAATTTCTGTGTCTTTTGTTCCGCTCTTAAATTCCAGGCATCAATGGCGACAGTCCCTTGTTTTACTGCGAAAACCACGAGCTTTAAGAGACAGTCTTTTGTTTCGCCCCGAAAATTGCTAGCTTGGATTGCGACAGTGTTTTGTTTTACTATGAAAACCGCAAGCTTTGAAAGACAGTCTTTTGTTTTACACGTGTCTTTTGTCTTTTGTTTGACAGTCCTTTGTTTTACTGCGAAAATCACGATCTTTGAAAGACAGTGTTTTGTTTTGCCCCGAAAATGGCTAGCTTCGATTGCGACAGTGTTTTGTTTTACTCCGATTTTGATTTGTTTTAACGAAAACCACGAGCTTTAAAAGACAGTCTTTTGTTTCGCCCCGAAAATTGCTAGCTTGGATTGCGACAGTGTTTTGTTTTACTGTGAAAACCGCAAGCTTTGAAAGACAGTTTTTTGTTTTACCCCGAAAATGTCAAGTTTTTTTAGCCTAGACGATTCCAGTCTTTGACGACAGTCTTTTGTTTCTGGAATATTCTAGAAGGGAGTTACCGGTGGCGGTGTCGCAGATGTGCGCGTGCTTGTTGCAGTCGCAGGGTATGCAGGTGGAGTACGGGCCGCCGTTGGCCGGCTCGTGCCGGTAGCCGGGGGCGCACTCCTCGCAGTAGTCGCCCACGTAGGCTGCAGGGCAGCTGCACTTCTCTACCCAGCTGGCGGGACCTAGCGAGGCCGCAGCTCTGTCGGTCGCGTGACGGCGCCGGGCGCGGTGGGCGGAGCCAGAAACAAAACACTGTCGCGATCCAACTAGCACATTCCGTAAATTTCTGCGTGGTATAAAGTACTGTCACTATCTAGATAGATAGTATTTGTAATGCATTTTACTACAATATCTGTAACTAACGTGAGCTCGATTGCGACTGTCTTTTGTTTTGTTGCAGAAATTTCTGTGCTCTTGTGCTAGTCTTTTGTTTTGCTCTTAAATTCTCGGTTATAATAGGGACAGTCCTTTGTTTTACTGCGAAAACCGCGATCTTTGAAAGACAGTCTTTTGGTTTGCTCCGAAAATTGTTAGCTTGGATTGCGACAGTGTTTTGTTTTACTGTGAAAACCGCAAGCTTTGAAAGACAGTCTTTTGTTTTGCCCCGAAAATGGCTCGCTTCGATTGCGACAGTGTTTTGTTTTACTCCGATTTTGATTTGTCTTAGCCTAGATGATTCCGGGCTTTGATGGCAGTGTTTTGTTCCGCGAATATTCTAGAAGGGAGTTACCGGTGGCGGTGTCGCAGATGTGCGCGTGCTTGTTGCAGTCGCAGGGTATGCAGGTGGAGTACGGGCCGCCGTTGGCCGGCTCGTGCCGGTAGCCGGGGTAGCTGCGTAAAATGCATTACAAATACTATACTGGGTGACATCGGAGTCGTGATCCAAACTGTAAGAAACGTGTTAAGATGGTCTTCCTAAACAATGTTCTCTATGGGACCTATATGAACAAACATACTTTTTTTAAGACTAGTAAAGTTCGAGTTCATTAATATGTATACATTTCTCCATACTAATCCTTTCCAAATGTGTTTACATAATTATGAAACGAGACTGGAAGTTATGAACACTTCCGCACCGTTCGGTATGAAATCAAGTTTTTTTTTTTCGCGATATTCATATTTGTTCCATGGGAAACCTTGTTGAGAATGACCATCTTAACACGTTTCTCACAGTTTGGATCACGACTCCGATGTCACCCAGTATAGTATTTGTAATGCATTTTACGGCAATATCTTTAACTAACTTCAGCTCGATTGCGACTGTCTTTTGTCTTGTTGCAAAAATTTCTGTGCTCTTGAGCTAGTCTTTTGTTTTGCTCTTAAATTCCAGGCTATAATAGCGACTGTCCTTTGTTTTACTGCGAATTTCGCAAACTTTGATCGAAGTCTTTTGTTTTGCCCCGAAAATGGCTAAGCTAGCTTCGATTGCGACAGTGTTTTGTTTTACTCCGATTTTGATTTGTTTTAGCCTACATGATTCCGAGCTTTGATGGCAGTCTTTTGTTCCGCGAATATTCTAGAAGGTAGTTACCGGTGGCGGTGTCGCAGATGTGCGCGTGCTTGTTGCAGTCGCAGGGTATGCAGGTGGAGTACGGGCCGCCGTTGGCCGGCTCGTGCCGGTAGCCGGGGGCGCACTCCTCGCAGTAGTCGCCCACGTAGGCTGCAGGGCAGCTGCACTTCTCTACCCAGCTGGCGGGACCTAGCGAGGCCGCAGCTCTGTCGGTCGCGTGACGGCGCCGGCCGCGGTGGGCGGAGCCAGAGACAAAACACTGTCGCGATCCAACTAGCACATTCCGTAAATTTCTACGTGGTATAAAGTGCTGTCACTATCCAGACAGAGTGAGACACATTCATTATCTAGATAGATAGTATTTGTAATGCATTTTACGGCAATTTCTATAACTCAAGTCACCTTGATTGCGACTGTCTTTTATTTTGATGCAGAAATTTCTGTGTCTTTTGTTCCGCTCTTAAATTACAGGTATCAATAGCGACAGTCCCTTGTTTTACTGCGAAAACCACGAGCTTTAAGAGGCAGTCTTTTGTTTCGCCCCGAAAATTGCTAGCTTGGATTGCGACAGTGTTTTGTTTTACTGTGAAAACCGCAAGCTTTGAAAGACAGTCTTTTGTTTTACCCCGAAAATGTCAAGCTTTTTTAGCCTAGACGATTCCAGTCTTTGGCGACAGTCTTTTGTTCCTGGAATATTCTAGAAGGGGGTTACCGGTGGCGGTGTCGCAGATGTGCGCGTGCTTGTTGCAGTCGCAGGGTATGCAGGTGGAGTACGGGCCGCCGTTGGCCGGCTCGTGCCGGTAGCCGGGGGTGCACTCGTCGCAGTAGTCGCCCACGTAGGCTGCAGGGCAGCTGCACTTCTCTACCCAGCTGGCGGGACCTAGCGAGGCCGCAGCTCTGTCGGTCGCGTGACGGCGCCGGGCGCGGTGGGCGGAGCCAGAAACAAAACACTGTCGCGATCCAACTAGCACATTCCGTAAATTTCTGCGTGGTATAAAGTGCTGTCACTATCTAGACGTCAGAGACATTATTTATCTAGATAGATAGTAATCTAGATAGATAGATAATTTTAGTAGATAATTTTAGATCTAGATAGATAGATAATTTTAGTGATAACAACATCTCATCACCAAAGTTTGATATTAGCGCCATCTATCTCCTTCCGCCGATACTACGTTCAATTACAGTTTTATCTACAAAGTCAAGAAAATTCCCAGCTTTACCGATAGGCGGCGTGAATACCATTTGTGAAGACACCCCTACAGAACAAAATGTTGTGCGGAGACTGCAATAGACACCTAAACGGCGAGTCCGTCGCGTGTTCGACATGCCCAAAAAAATATCACACTTACTGTATAAAACTAACTCGTGAGGAAAACAAACTATTGAAATCCAATAGTAAAAAATACATATGTCAAAGCTGTAAGGTGATTAAAACAACGGCGACGAACAATAACATTACTAACCGCGAACAAAAGACAACCCCTAAATGCACGCCTGCAATTCAAAGTCATTCGGACGGCTCAAAAACAAATTCGAACGACGAAAATGTCACCATTGATTTCCTGAACTCTGCGCAGGATTTGGCATCAATGCCTGTTCCCAGCGAAGTCTTATCTTCTTTCACTACAACTCTCCAACAATTGCAACGTGTCTTCAAATCAATGCAACGTGAGATGGACGCCTTCACTACCTCACTGAATCATACCTCAGAAGATGTAACCATGTTTCGTAATGAAATATCAGAGATGAAAAGCCAACTCAAGGAGCTTGACTTTTACAAGGCAGAAGTAAAAACTCTTCGCGCTGAAGTTGTCGAACTCCGTCAAGATCTTGAAAACAAGGAGCAACACCGTTTGCTTAAAAATGTTGAGATTACAGGCGTTACGGAGGACAACAGCGAAAATCTACAACAAATTGTTAACACGATCTGCATCAAACTGGGAGTCGAGCTGGACCCGCGCGACGTGGACGACGTGCGGCGTGTGGGCCAGCGCGGCGGCGGCGGCGGCGCGGGCGCGGCGGGCGCCGAGCGGCCGCGCCCCGTCGTGCTGACGCTGACGCGCCGCGCCCCGCGCGACCAGATCCTGCGCGCCGCCAGGGTGCGCCGCAACCTCACTACCGAGATGCTGGACATTCCGGGGAACTCACGCCGCGTTTACATAAACGAACACCTAACTAAAGGAAACAGGGTTCTCTTTAGCAAAGCTCGAGCGGCAGGCGCAACTAGCTCGGTTGTGAGAATTACTTCGGAGGCAGTGCTAGGTAAACTCGGCACAGGACCCGTACCGATTAGCCAAATTGAGCCTTTTCGAAATGCGTCTAATTAGTAGAGGTCTTACAAATGTTCTTAAATTTATTTTATGTTTTCTTATAATGACTGTACTTGGTGTAACTCAGTCTTCCGTTGATTTTCTTATAATCTTAAGTTTCTTATCATATTATGGATCTCAAAAAATGTTGTCACGTGATATACCATTTCTTTTAAGTTTAATGTATGGTAAAAATAAATTTATTAGCGTTAGTCAATTGTTATTGTTACGTAACTGTTCAAATATTTGTAATACCGCTGGAAATATTTTCTTAGAAGCGTTTGTATTTAGTACTAAGGCCACTGCAGACAAAATTGATTTACTACTACATGTATATTCTCATATGTATCAACATAATTACGATTACAATCAGATTTCATTAGTCACACTAAAATTAGAATCTCTCTCAACTCAATTTATGTCAACTAATTACATCGCACCGTATTACCTACACATTTTAATTCATGTCATTTTCTGCCGCTATACAACAATTTTGAATTATCAACTCTGTACTTATAAATTCATGATACAATTCCTACCTTTAAAATGAACAGCTCTCAAGTGGCAGATGATCTAGAATCAGTATGTAATATTCCATGTCGTGAAGTTTTAGTAGATAATTTCAACAATACTTTTAAGCAATTGAGAGGTTTCAAGGTCTTAACTTTTAATATACGCAGCATCCATAAAAATCTTGATATATTTATTTTAAATTTACACAGAACAAAGGTTGAGTTTGACGTTCTTATTTTAACGGAGTGTAGAATACAAGACAACGTATTATTTAATCAAATCCCAGGATATAATTCGTATTACACCAAGCATAATATAAACCAAAACGGTGGAGTCGTAGCGTTTGTAAGAGAAAAATGGACCGTAACTGTTAGGGAACCTAGTTTTGCCGAAGCATGTTGCTTATTAATAGACATTCCAAAACAAGCTACAATTCTTGGTTTTTATAGATCTCCTTCATTCAGATGTACAACAAAGTTCCTTTTTGACTTAGATACCACACTTAATACTCTTAAAAACGTAAACCAACTAATAATAACAGGTGACATAAATATTGACATTATCTCTCCCAATAGCCAGAACACCAACGTTTCCGAATACCTTTGCCTTCTTGCAGAACATGGACTCGAGTCGGCTATCTCTTTGCCTACGCGCGACAAAGCATGCTTGGATCACCTGTTTATTAGAACACAACATCCAGTCACTGGTGCTGTTTGTGAATTAAACATCACAGACCACAAAGCAGTGGCTGTTGAAATTTCCTCGAATGTGTCTGTTAACCAAAAGCTTAATAGAATCAAATCTGTAATTGACAATGCTGGTGTTCTTTCAGAGCTTGAATCAGTAGACTGGCGCGTAGTTTTAAATGAATCGGATGTCAACATTGCCACTAACACTTTTATGAGTATTGTTGAGAATGCTGTTAAACTGAACTCGAAAGAAGTAAAAATACCTCGGACCAAATTCACTCTTAAACCCTGGATGACTCCCGGCCTCCTTCGATGTATCAAACATCGCGATAGGTTACATTTAAAATCTAGACAGTTTCCCCATGATGCAGTACTACAGTTAACTTATAGCCGCTACAAGAACTTCTGTAACAATCTCCTTAAAAAACTAAAAGAACAGCATGAAAAACACGAACTCTCTTCCAATACCCGTAACACTAAAAAACTTTGGGAAGTCATTAAAAATATTTGTAACATCAAGAAACATAAATCTCAACCAGTCGATCTGATTTCTACACCTAATCCGTTGGAATCATTAAACAACTGCAATAACTTCTTTTCCTCCGTAGGTCAAAAATTAGCGACAGAAATCATTTCTCAGACTGGGGAGTCAGAGGAATCCCTTGCCACTAACCTTCGACTAAGTAGCACAGACAAAACATTCTATATGCAACCGACTGATTTCAGAGAAATTGAAACTACCATAAGACATTTAAAAGACGACAGCGCACCAGGTCCAGACGGGATAAATAACAAACTCGTAAAGTGTATCAAAAACTGTATCATTGAACCGCTAGCCCACATTTACAATATTAGTTTAAGTTCTGGTCTATTTCCGGAGAAATGGAAATTAGCTTCGGTTACTCCCATTCATAAAGACGGACCAAAAAACATTCCTGGCAACTACAGACCCATTTCATTACTAAGCACCTTTTCCAAAATTTTCGAAAGACTTGTTAACCGCCGTTTAGTGAGATACCTCGAGAAATTCAACCTCTTATCTGATCGACAATTTGGATTTAGGCAGAACCGTTCGACGGAAGACGCTACCTCAACTCTCACCGATCTAGTTTCATCCTATTTAGACAATAATTTAAAATGTATTGGCGTCTTTCTTGATTTGGCTAAGGCCTTTGATACCGTATCAATTCCAATTTTACTTCGGAAATTACAAAGTCTAGGTATTCATGGTGTCCCGTTACTTTGGTTTGAGACCTACCTATCTGGCAGGAGGCAGCTAGTAAAAGTGGGAACGTTTAAAAGTTCCGTACTTCCCATCAATTTTGGCGTCCCACAAGGAAGCATACTCGGCCCCACACTTTTCACAATATATATGAATGATATACTCAATCTAAAAATCCCAAATTCAGATATACTTTGTTATGCAGATGACACGGTAATTCTTTTTAATGATACGAATTGGGAGAGTGTGGTCTCTACTGCAGAGCGTGGTCTAAATATCGCTTCTAACTGGCTTCGAGCAAACCAGCTGACCCTCAACAGTAATAAAACAAAATTTCTCTGCTTTCATAAAACGGCTCTATCTAAACCTCTTTTCGATCCCGTTATAAAAATCCACACTTGTACTAATTTTTCCAGTACTCACTGTAACTGCAACTCCATTCAAAGCACTGAAGTTATAAAATACCTAGGTCTTTTGATAGATAACAATCTTAACTTTAAAAATCATATCCACACTTTAGCAAAAAGAATCAGAAAATCCATATTTATATTTAAAAAACTTCGTAACTCTGCTTGGTTCATCACCTCTTTTAAAAACAGTGTATGTTTCGTTATGTCAGTCGGTCATCGGATACTGCATTCCTGCATGGGGCAGTGCAGGGAAGACCACGATGCTCGAAATCGAAAGAGCGCAACGCTCTGTGCTGAAGGTAATGCTGAAAAAACCTTTTCGCTTTCCAACTACCGCTCTCTACGCTCAAGCTCAGGTTCTTTCAGTCCGCCAACTATTCATGCACAAAATTGCACTAGTCACTCACAAAACCTCAAAACTCCTGCCTAATTACACTCTGCTTTCGAAAAAACGAATTTTTAAGCTACCAATTCCCAGAGTAAACTCAACCTTTGGAAAACGATTTGGAGACCACATGAGAATAATTACATACAATGCCATTCTCAAACATTGTAACCTTAAAGACTGCTCATTGTCAAAAGCAAAAAAACTTATATTTAGTGTGTTAAAATATCTAGATTATGAGGAAACTGAAAACATCTTAGAAAAGGTATTTTAACGAGATGTGATATTATGATTGTTGTCGTACCATTTCATAATCTAAGTCTTAGATATTAAATATTGTTTTGTACTCAGCCCATACTATGTTTACCTAAATGTACAAAATGTAATCAACATCGGTTCACCCCGATACAGGCGAAGCCTAGTGCGGAGACTACTGTACAATTCTGTAAGAGTATTTTAGAAAAAAATAAAGATTTATTATTATACTCTTTATATCTCATGTCTCTTAGGCTAGGCTTTTTATAACAATACGGAGACTACTGTACAATTCTGTAAGAGTATTTTAGAAAAAAATAAAGATTTATTATTATTATTATTATTATTATAGTATTTGTAATGCATTTTACGGCAATATCTGTAACTAACGTCAGCTCGATTGCGACTGTCTTTTGTTCTGTTGCAAAAATTTCTGTGCTCTTGTGCTAGTCTTTTGTTTTGCTCTTAAATTCTCGGCTATAACAGGGACAGTCCTTTGTTTTACTGCGATAATCACGATCTTTGAAAGACAGTGTTTTGTTTTGCCCCGAAAATGGCTAGCTTCGATTGCGACAGTGTTTTGTTTTACTCCGATTTTGATTTGTTTTAACGAAAACCACGAGCTTTAAAAGACAGTCTATTGTTTCGCCCCGAAAATTGCTAGCTTGGATTGCGACAGTGTTTTGTTTTACTGTGAAAACCGCAAGCTTTGAAAGACAGTCTTTTGTTTTACCCCGAAAATGTCAAGCTTTTTTAGCCTAGACGATTCCAGTCTTTGACGACAGTCTTTTGTTCCTGGAATATTCTAGAAGGGAGTTACCGGTGGCGGTGTCGCAGATGTGCGCGTGCTTGTTGCAGTCGCAGGGTATGCAGGTGGAGTACGGGCCGCCGTTGGCCGGCTCGTGCCGGTAGCCGGGGGCGCACTCCTCGCAGTAGTCGCCCACGTAGGCTGCAGGGCAGCTGCACTTCTCTACCCAGCTGGCGGGACCTAGCGAGGCCGCAGCTCTGTCGGTCGCGTGACGGCGCCGGGCGCGGTGGGCGGAGCCAGAAACAAAACACTGTCGCGATCCATCTAGCACATTCCGTAAATTTCTGCGTGGTATAAAGTACTGTCACTATCTAGACAGAGTCAGACACATTCGTTATCTAGATAGATAGTATTTGTAATACATTTTACGGCAATTTCTATAACTAACGTCACCTCAATTGCGACTGTCTTTTGTTTTGTTGCAGAAATTTCTGTGCTCTTTATGCGACAGTCTTTTGTTCTGCTTTTAAATTCCAGGCTATAATAGCGACAGTCCTTTGTTTCACTGCGAAATTCGCAAACTTTGATTGAGACAGTCTTTTGTTTGGGGAAAATGGCCAAAGCTAACTTCGATTGCGACAGTGTTTTGTTTTACTCCGATTTTGATTTGTCTTAACCTAGATGATTCCGGGCTTTGACGGCAGTCTTTTGTTCCGCGAATATTCTAGAAGGGAGTTACCGGTGGCGGTGTCGCAGATGTGCGCGTGCTTGTTGCAGTCGCAGGGTATGCAGGTGGAGTACGGGCCGCCGTTGGCCGGCTCGTGCCGGTAGCCGGGGGCGCACTCCTCGCAGTAGTCGCCCACGTAGGCTGCAGGGCAGCTGCACTTCTCTACCCAGCTGGCGGGACCTAGCGAGGCCGCAGCTCTGTCGGTCGCGTGACGGCGCCGGGCGCGGTGGGCGGAGACAGAAACAAAACACTGTCGCGATCCAACTAGCACATTCCGTAAATTTCTACGTGGTATAAAGTGCTGTTACTATCTAGACAGAGTCAGAGACATTCATTATCTAGATAGATAGTATTTGTAATGCATTTTATTACGGCAATATCTATAACTAACGTCACCTCGATTGCGACTGTCTTTTGTTTTGTTGCAGAAATGTCTGTGCTCTTTATGCGACAATCATTTGTTCTGCTCTCAAATTCCAGGCTATAATAGCGACAGTCTTTTGTTTCACTGCGAAATTCGCAAACTTTGATCGAGACAGTCTTTTGTTTGGGGAAAATGGCCAAAGCTAGCTTCGATTGCGACAGTGTTTTGTTTTACTCCGATTTTGATTTGTCTTAACCTAGATGATTCCGGGCTTTGACGGCAGTCTTTTGTTCCGCGAATATTCTAGAAGGGAGTTACCGGTGGCGGTGTCGCAGATGTGCGCGTGCTTGTTGCAGTCGCAGGGTATGCAGGTGGAGTACGGGCCGCCGTTGGCCGGCTCGTGCCGGTAGCCGGGGGCGCACTCCTCGCAGTAGTCGCCCACGTAGGCTGCAGGGCAGCTGCACTTCTCTACCCAGCTGGCGGGACCTAGCGAGGCCGCAGCTCTGTCGGTCGCGTGACGGCGCCGGGCGCGGTGGGCGGAGCCAGAAACAAAACACTGTCGCGATCCAACTAGCACATTCCGTAAATTTCTGCGTGGCATAAAGTACTGTCACTATCTAGACAGAGTCAGACATTCATTATCTAGATTGAAAGTATTTGTAATGCCTTTTGCGGCAATATCTGTAACTAACGTCAGCTCGATTGCGACTGTCTTTTACTTTGATGCAGAAATTCCTGTGTCTTCTGTTCCGCTCTTAAATTCCAGGCATCAATAGCGACAGTCCCTTGTTTTACTGCGAAAACCACGAGCTTTAAAAGACAGTCTTTTGTTTCGCCCCGAAAATTGCTAGCTTGGATTGCGACAGTGTTTTGTGTTACTGTGAAAACCGCAAGCTTTGAAAGACAGTCTTTTGTTTTACCCCGAAAATGCCAAGCTTTTTTAGCCTTGACGATTCCAGTCTTTGACGACAGTCATTTGTTCCGCGAATATTCTAGAAGGGAGTTACCGGTGGCGGTGTCGCAGATGTGCGCGTGCTTGTTGCAGTCGCAGGGTATGCAGGTGGAGTACGGGCCGCCGTTGGCCGGCTCGTGCCGGTAGCCGGGGGCGCACTCCTCGCAGTAGTCGCCCACGTAGGCTGCAGGGCAGCTGCACTTCTCTACCCAGCTGGCGGGACCTAGCGAGGCCGCCTCTGTCGGTCGCGTGACGGCGCCGGGCGCGATGGGCGGAGCCAGAGACAAAACACTGTCGCGTACCAACTAGCACATTCCGTAAATTTCTGCTAATGGTAGGTAGTGACCTAGACAGAGTCAAAGACATTCCTTATCTAGATAGATAGTATTTGTAATGCATTTTACGGCAATATCTATAACTAACGCCACCTCGATTGCGACTGTCTTTTGTTTTGTTGCAGAAATTTCTGTGCTCTTTATGCGACAGTCTTTTGTTCTGCTCTTAAATTCCAGGCAATAATAGCGACAGTCCTTTGTTTCACTGCGAAATTCGCAAACTTTGATTGAGACAGTCTTTTGTTTGGGGAAAATGGCCAAAGCTAACTTCGATTGCGACAGTGTTTTGTTTTACTCCGATTTTGATTTGTCTTAGCCTAGATGATCCCGGGCTTTGACGACAGTCTTTTGTTCCGCGAATATTCTAGAAGGGAGTTACCGGTGGCGGTGTCGCAGATGTGCGCGTGCTTGTTGCAGTCGCAGGGTATGCAGGTGGAGTACGGGCCGCCGTTGGCCGGCTCGTGCCGGTAGCCGGGGGCGCACTCCTCGCAGTAGTCGCCCACGTAGGCTGCAGGGCAGCTGCACTTCTCTACCCAGCTGGCGGGACCTAGCGAGGCCGCAGCTCTGTCGGTCGCGTGACGGCGCCGGGCGCAGTGGGCGGAGCCAGAAACAAAACACTGTCGCGATCCAACTAGCACATTCCGTAAATTTCTGCGTTGTATAAAGTGCTGTCACTATTCAGACAGAGTGAGACACATTCATTATCTAGATAGATAGTATTTGTAATGCATTTTACGGCAATTTCTATAACTAACGTCACCTCGATTGCGACTGTCTTTTATTTTGATGCAGAAATTTCTGTATCTTCTGTTCCGCTCTTAAATTCCAGGCATCAATAGCGACAGTCCCTTGTTTTACTGCGAAAACCACGAGCTTTAAGAGACAGTCTTTTGTTTTGCCCCGAAAATTGCTAGCTTGGATTGCGACAGTGTTTTGTTTTACTGTGAAAACCGCAAGCTTTGAAAGACAGTCTTTTGTTTTACCCCGAAAATGTCAAGCTTTTTTAGCCTAGACGATTCCAGTCTTTGGCGACAGTCTTTTGTTCCGCGAATGTTCTAGAAGGGAGTTACCGGTGGCGGTGTCGCAGATGTGCGCGTGCTTGTTGCAGTCGCAGGGTATGCAGGTGGAGTACGGGCCGCCGTTGGCCGGCTCGTGCCGGTAGCCGGGGGCGCACTCCTCGCAGTAGTCGCCCACGTAGGCTGCAGGGCAGCTGCACTTCTCTACCCAGTTGGCAGGACCTAGGCCTTTCTCGCGACCGACCTGGAGGCAAAAGGGTTTGATGGGATTTTTTAAGCCATGGTGAGAACTAGCAGTCTTGCTATAAAGGTAGATTCAGTAGATTTTTCTAAACATTGCGCGTGATCTCAACTAACCATACCGACCCGCGAATAAAACGCTTGTGACCTAAGTTGGATTGGGTAATCACAACTGAAATAATTACGTCATAATATCTAGCATAGCTGACTATGTAGGTACCGGGTATTTTAAAACAACAGGAAAAATACATTGTACAGTATACTGTACTCTTAAAATTGAATAATATTTGTCCAGCTACTTGTATAGATTCCATTATTAGATTATTTTCTTATTTACATCCATATTACAAATCAGTCTAACTAAAAGCACTGCTCACCCTGCAAACACTACAGATCACAGGCAGATTTTACAGTAATGCGCGTTCAAATGTACGTAATATTTTGCTTAAAAATTTTTCAGCTATTTTTAAATGTTGTTAAACAAATTTTCGGAGATAAACGCCGGTATAAAAAAAACAGTTTTTATAAATATAACTTACCTTAGCAGTCTCCAGCTTCACATTCATCAGATATCCAATGCCGTTCTTGTTGAAGGTTCCTCTGATCTTGATGGCGGTCAGATTCTGCAGGATCGACATGAAGTCGAAGTTGGAGAGGGTCGGCGTCCACCCGTACCGAGGGTCTTCATGGAGGGTGAAAGAGAACTCTTGGGCCTAGAAGAATTAAAGGTAGACCAGACATACAAATCATCAGCCTATTTCATTTCATTGCTGCACGCTTAGTATATGATTTGTTACTGCGAGATAGATTTCCCGTCTTTTACTAACTATATTAATAAAAAAGGTACGGATAGTCAATCTCGCAGCGACATATTATCGCATCAATCATGTGCTAAGCCTATTAGACAGATAAAAATACATTTACTGTCGCATCTGATACAAAGAAAAAAAAACAAGGAAAAAGACAATTGGTACAAA
>JALPQI010009413.1:0-34295 GCA_025490895.1 Thaumatotibia leucotreta
GGCAAGCGGGTTGGCGATCGCAGTAATGTGTCCACTGTGATGACGCTGCTGCCCATCATCAATCTTCTATAAAGGAATATTCACATCACATCATCAGCCTATCTCAGTCCACTGCTGGACGTAGGCCTCTCCAATTAACTATGCGTATAGACAAGACGCAATTAGCGATCGCAGTAATGTGTCCATTATGATGACGTTACTGCCCATCATCAATCGTCTATAAAGGAATATTCATTGACACAATACCCTTAGTCGACTCTTACGACACCCATAGGAAGATTTGAGTGACAAAATGTATTCATACTGCCGTCACACGAGACGTGACGATTATGGACATTTACCTTCTAATGCGCACAGGCATATTATTGTTTTTTAAGTTTAGTTATATTGGTACAAGCAATGCACACTTGACTTTTTACTTATAAATATTATGGACAATAATTTTCAAAATTGGCCCCAGGGGTATTTTACTGGATATACAATGTTTCTCGTAGGTGTGAGGATAAAAAGAGCGATTTTGAGTAAAAATGATGTAAAAAATAACAATGGTGCAAAAAAACCTATAGTACAAAAGGGGAGAACAATTTAGAAAAAAATTACCCTAATGTTTGGTTGCTATGAAGTCAATCGTTGCAGCTGTCAATTCAATGCAATATTATCTGTCAACAATGTCACTTTTTGAGACAACTTTAATGAAGATAAGAAGCGGGGCGATGACTTTTGGTTAGTAAGTTTTTTTTATTTCGATTTGTAATTTTTGTACTTTAATATTATAGGAATACGTGATCTTATTACGACAAACTAGAAAAATACTCATTACAATTAATTATTATTATTTTTATTTAACATTCTCTAGTACTGCAATCTGCCTGTGTGAGTTAGGCATTTAGCTAGTGGTTAAGTATTTGAATAGGTCATGAATGGTAGTTGCCCATTGGCAAATCCATATATTATTATTTATTTAAATGAAATCTTGAGGGGCTTTTCTTTTCAAGCGCTTTGAAGGTGTTCGAATTCTTGTCCATTAGTTTGACGGCCAGTTCATTCGGATATTTATCCCAAATTATTTATTTGAGAAGATTTTTATTTTGTTGTCGTTTTTTAAAATTTGTCTAAATTGGACTTTTTTACATTGTTTCTACTCAGAATCACAAGCTTTTTCAACCCTGATGGAAATAAAACGGTGTCCCAAAAAAAATCCATTGAGTTAGATAGTATTTTTCATACACTTTCTTCGACCGTAACTCAGTGGACGACAAAAAAATGTATGGAATTTTCGTGACACTTTTTTCTGCTAATGAGGATCGAAAGTTCTCGTGATTCTGAGTAGAAAAAATATTTTGGTAAATTAAAAAAAAACTAAAAATCAACAAAATAAAAATCCGCCCATTTACCAGTCTTCCAATCTAGACGCCATTATTAAAACATTCGCTGTAACATAAGCTGTGTTCTATACAACAGTAGTTATAGAAGCCCAGACACTAAACCACGGCCGTAAAATGACCAATGGTTTTATTGTCACGTGGCGCACTAAAACAATGATGACTAACTGTGTATTGTGTAATGTTATTTACAGTTGGCAACTTTACAGAACATAATATGTTATAGACTCATTTATGTTGTACTTGGGTGAATCAATTTTTTTCTGTCTGTTATTGCCATGGTTACGGTCTCCTGAGTAACTGTGGTGTTACTCCCGAGTAACAAAATGATGTTACTTACATTATGAAACCATGCGCGTACCTAGTCCAGGTTTATAGGTGCACATTAAGGAAAGGGCTTATTAACAGCAGAATAATGCATGTTTTTATAATTTAAGTAACAATTTTGCATAAACCCAACGTAAGGCCAGCCGTACATAACACCTGTAAGTTCTTACGTAAGTTATACTCGTAGGACGGGGATATACTAAGGAATGAGATAGTGATATTCACCTCTCATTCCCTAGTATAGGTCTATCCCTATAACTTACCTAAGAACTTACAGGTGTACGGCTGGCCTTAATCAGGAGACCGTAACCAGGAAAAGAAAAATTCACCCACGTATGAATATTTACTTTTTAGTTTTTTTTTGCTTTTTTTGATATGTCTCAACAATAATTAATTATTTTTAATTTATATTATAAGCATGTAATTAGTCATAAGGTTTTCTAACACAATGTATTATTGTTATAGAAATAAATAAATATGACATATATGTAATATAATGCATCCAATTTTCTTGTTAGTTTTGCGGATAAGTTCAAACATCGGTATTTTAGTTTTTTTGTTCTAAATGGGTAGTAACGAAAAATGCTAGTATTCTGTAATTTGGACTACTATTATGTATGCTGATTTTTTGTACTGGTGAAAAAGTAGCCCTGTATTTAGGCGTTTTCACAAACCGTTGTTGAAATCACCTTGTTATTTAATTTGGACAAGTTTGGGCTTGTTCTGCTCAGGATCACGAGCTCTTTCGATTCTAATAGGAGAAAAAAATGTCCCAAAATGTTTTTTCCATTACCATATGGTTTTTTCATAGATGTTCAAAGGCGGTAGCGTAATGGAAGGAATGAAAACTGTGTGAAAATTATGGGATATATTTTTTCTCCTATTAAATTCGAAAGAGTTCGTGATCCTGAGTAGAACAAGCCCAAACTTGTCCGAATTAAATAATAACGTGATATCAACAACGGTTTATGAAAACGCCCACTTATTACGTTTTAAAAACTCGGCATTTTCAGCCGATTATGAACGTAATTAACAGAGTATTGTTTTGGTACACCAAATCAAAAATAAGTCACATATTAAGATAATATAAAATACTTTAAAATATTCTAATAGTACATTGTGTATTTAGGGCGGTAAGTAAGAATTTGCGAACGAGTGTGAAAGTAAAGCCCAAGCCGAAGGCGCGGGCTTTACTTCACACGAGTTCATAATTCTTGTACCGCCCGTGGTACACACAATGTTTTTCATCACACCTGTGATGCAAAAAAGTAAATAAGACAATATATTTTCACAAAACTACTCTAGAATGGTCTAAATCAGGGATGACTTAATTTCATCATTTTCATAAAAGAAATATCGGCGCGGCGCGTGGCGTGCGCCGGACCGCGCTAGTGCGACGTAATGTTGTATGAAAATCCTTTACGGCCTACTAGGACGTAATGACGCACCTACGGCGCGCATCACCGCAGCGTATTGGCGCACTTACCGAACAGGTGTAATGAAAAAACTTATTCAAACTAACTGATATTATTTTGATCTCTTGACATAATTTAAAGCGCACACTAAGTAATAAGGCCGAAAGAACACATCTAATTAATAAAAAACAAATATCTCTGGACATCTGACAGTAATCGACCTAATCCCACGGTAAGCTAAATTAAGGCTTGTGATGTGGGTACCAAGCGACGATATACACCGTGTTTTACAACGTTAAATAGGACAGGTTATTTGGGACATTAATAGCAGTTGCCTAGTATATCGTCTTTTGTTTAATTCGTAAAAAAAATATTTTCGTTTTCATACATAATAATTGAAATAGCAAGTGTGAGATAACCTTAAGAATAAGATCTCAGGTGACTGACGGCACATGTCAAAATAAGTTTCATTAGGATGTAATAAAGGTTGCAAATGTTGCAATACACTTGTTCAGTCATTAAACTTATTTTTTAATAACTCAATAACAGTAAGAGTTAAGGGTACTAGTTTCTTAGACATATTGATAATTTTTGACCCAAATAAGCTTACCTTTAATTTAACGGAAATCAATAAAAACACGGTGTATATAATAAATACATACATATAGATACTTAATATAGAAATCAAACTAAGAAGTGTGGGTTTTCTTGTTTAATAACAATTAACATAAATTATCTTGAGTATAATTACTACCAAAGTCCTATTTCTAACTCCCTCCAAAACCAGAATCTGACAGTACTTTTTAAAAAGTTATCATGACCACAGACAAGAACCAGAGAGTTTAGGCTAAGTGCATACATTATCATATCAATATAAGGCCATAAACATAATATAAGTATGATGTTTCTTACAACTCGGCCATCCATTATAATTTAGTGAGCCCTCTCACTAACTACATGTACTGTTAGATACAAAAGTGCATGACGAATTCCAGAATGGATTCGTCCAAACATAGATAATCTTATACTAGTACACTTAAAATTTCCAAGCAATCAACAACAAGTAACTTTAAATTTGGTTCGTCAGTTATCACAAAGACTTCTTGAGAATAAGGAGTAACATTTTACTTTTATTAACACCACAACCAGTAATGATTTATGCAATTGATTAGTCTGAGACTCAATTTTTTACTAATAAACTTAAAATTTCCAAGCAATTAACAACAAGTAACTTTAAATTTGGTTGGTCAATTATCACAGAGACTTCTTGAGAATAAGGAGTAACATTTTACTTTTATTAACAACACAAACAGTAATGATTTAGGCAATTGATTAGTCTGAGACTCAATTTTTTTACTAATACACTTAAAATTTCCAAGCAATTAACAACAAGTAACTTTAAATTTGGTTGGTCAGTTATCACAGAGACTTCTTGAGAATAAGGAGTAACATTTTACTTTTATTAACAACACAAACAGTAATGATTTATGCAATTCATTAGTCTGAGACTCAATTTTTTATATAATAAACTTTAATAAAGAACATGTGGTACATACTTTGCTATAACCTGAGATCATTAATATCATTGTCACTAACCACTAACAATAGTTAACTTAATATTTCTAATTAAGTTTCTATTTTTACCTTAAGTATTTATTCACAGATTATAATATAATATCAGACTGAACTATAATAAAAGCTATAAAATATATCTGCAATTTTGTCATATCACTCATGGGAAACTTTCTGCAAACTTAATAACAAGAGTTTATGATCATGACTTTTTGTTATAATACTTATAATGTTTATCTGATACATACATATGTATTTTTTTAATGTTTTAATAATCACAGCCTGCTTTAGATAGTCTGCCAAGATCTGAGATAATACCTAAACACTCATGGCCTGCTCCAGACAGTCTGCCAAGATCTAAAATTACCTGAACACTCATGGCCTGCTCTAGACAGTCTGCCCCAAGGGCCTGCACTAGACAGTCTGCCAAGATCTGAAATTACCTGCACACTCATGGCCTGCTCTAGACAGTCTGCCCCAAGGGCCTGCACTAGACAGTCTGCCAAGATCTGAAATTACCTGAATACTCATGGCCTGCTCTAGACAGTCTGCCTCAACGGCCTGCTCTAGACAGTCTGCCAAGATCTGAAGTTACCTGAACACTCATAGCCTGCTCTAGACAGTCTGCCTCAACGGCCTGCTCTAGACAGTCTGCCCATATCTAAAATTACCTGAATACTCATGGCCTGCTCTAGACTGTCTGCCACAATGGCCTGCTCTAGACAGTCTGCCAAGATCTGAAGTTACCTGAACACTCATGGCCTGCTCTAGACAGTCTGCCTCAACGGCCTGCTCTAGACAGTCTGCCAAGATCTGAAGTTACCTGAACACTCATGGCCTGCTCTAGACAGTCTGCCTCAACGGCCTGCTCTAGACAGTCTGCCAAGATCTGAAGTTACCTGAACACTCATGGCCTGCTCTAGACAGTCTGCCTCAACAGCCTGCTCTAGACAGTCTGCCAAGATCTGAAGTTACCTGAACACTCATGGCCTGCTCTAGACAGTCTGCCAAGATCTGAAGTTACCTGAACACTCATGGCCTGCTCTAGACAGTCTGCCTCAACGGCCTGCTCTAGACAGTCTGCCCATATCTAAAATTACCTGAATACTAATGGCCTGCTCTAGACAGTCTGCCTCAACGGCCTGCTCTAGACAGTCTGCCCAAATCTAAAATTACCTGAACACTCATGGCCTGCTCTAGACAGTCTGCCTCAACGGCCTGCTCTAGACAGTCTGCCCAAATCTAAAATTACCTGAACACTCATGGCCTGCTCTAGACAGTCTGCCTCAACGGCCTGCTCTAGACAGTCTGCCAAGATCTGAAGTTACCTGAACACTCATGGCCTGCTCTAGACAGTCTGCCTCAACGGCCTGCTCTAGACAGTCTGCCAAGATCTGAAGTTACCTGAACACTCATGGCCTGCTCTAGACAGTCTGCCTCAACGGCCTGCTCTAGACAGTCTGCCAAGATCTGAAGTTACCTGAACACTCATGGCCTGCTCTAGACAGTCTGCCTCAACGGCCTGCTCTAGACATTCTGCCAAGATCTGAATACTCATGGCCTGCTCTAGACAGTCTGCCTTCACGGCCTGCTCTAGACAGTCTGCCAAGATCTGAAATTACAAGAACACTTATAGTACTTATAGCTTATTCCCAAAACTTTGGTTACATACCTCTTTAATTTTATATAAATATCAGTTCTCAATGTTTAAGTTTTTAATATTTAGGTTAAGGAAATTCCAAACACAATTTATTTATTGTTTTATATGAATATGAATAATCTGAATTGAATAATTGTTGTATTACATTACTTATCTAATTATCTCATTACAAATACCAGAAATATATTGTTTAAATGTAGATGTGTCACAATTATCTCTGGATACAGGCTACATCAGTTATCTAACTGCCTGCCTGCTTATTAAATAAATAAAAATAATAAAGATATGAACAGAATACTCATCTTTATCGGTAAATTCCCTTCTCTCGCTATGTTTGCCCATGCTTGTCCAATAACTAAATCAAAGGCATTTCTTATATCTCTTCAGACGGTAACTTATCAACTTCCATACAATATCTCCTTTTAATATATCACTGTAATTTCACATCAGTGCAGTAAATTGATTTTTTCCATAGTAATATAACTCTAGACTCATTGTATCTTATCCTTTTAGACAGCATTTCAGTCAGTAGCTCAGCATAATCATCACTATTTGGAAATGAACTCATCAATTCCTGTTTTCATTCACACCAAGAAAATAGCATAGTGGGCAGAGCCTGATACCATGTGCGGGCTACACCTGCTAGCTTTGTTAGACAATAATGAATAATCTGGTCATCCTCCCAGTTATAAAGTTTCGCACATTCGCCAACATTTTGCAGCCATATGTTAATTGTTTGCTCCTTCACCATAGGGTCAAATTCTATCGGCGGTCACGAGATCTGCTTTGCCTTTTTTTTTTTTCATTTAACAGTTTCTCACTATTGCCATCGTGTTGTAGAGGTGAAATATCATCAGCAGTGCACTGCTCAAGCAAAAACGGCGTACGAGCACTACCTTCACGATAACTTCGTCTTGTGGTATCTTTATCGCATTTTGAACACCTTTGAAAATGAACATAACAACGTGTTCACATATTCGTTTCCTTGATCGCGATCTGCTGTCTTCATCAGTGTCTTTATCGTTGCTGTTATTCATATTCGGTGTTCATATTTCTTCGTATTATCGGTTCAGTTACTTTACTACACAAACTGGCGAATTTCCGAGCGAGTTGACACGTGAATTGTTTTATGCCACTTCTGAACTATAGAAATCAAACTAAGAAGTGTGGGTTTTCTTGTTTAATAACAATTAACATAAATTATCTTGAGTATAATTACTACCAAAGTCCTATTTCTAACTCCCTCCAAAACCAGAATCTGACAGTACTTTTTAAAAAGTTATCATGACCACAGACAAGAACCAGAGAGTTTAGGCTAAGTGCATACATTATCATATCAATATAAGGCCATAAACATAATATAAGTATGATGTTTCTTACATTAAATACATACACAGCCACGCCACGACCAAGAAACAGATGTTTGTGATAAATAAACACAAAAAATAATGCCCTCGCCAGGATTTGATAAATATCATAACAAAACCAGATTCGAAACTTAGAATATCCCTCTGAGAAGTGAAATTATAAAATAATTCGTAGTGATAAAGCTACAAGATGAGAGTCTACAATCTCTTGAATTATTGATGAACGATGCACCAAAGTGCTATAAAGTGCACAGGTCATAGATCAGTTGTGTACAGAAGTCTCACTCCCATACTAACTACGATGCGTGTTTCGTAGGTTTTTTTTTTCAAAGATGAGCTCTTTGAAGAGTATCTTTATAGTATTTTTAATTATTTATTGCATATAAATACTTGATGTACCAAAGAAAAAATACCGAAGCTTACCAACGCTGTAGGTGGGATTTGAACCCACTTATCATTTTATCACCATTACAGTTTTTTTTGCCAGCCTCCGTAGCCTATTTGGTAGTCACCCTGCCTACGAAGCTGGAGGTTCCGGGTTCGAATCCCGGCGAGGGCATTATTTGTGTATTTATTTATCACAAATGTTTGTTCCTTCATGTTTGTTACGTCATGGCTGTCTATGAATTTAAGTAGTATCTATATTACCTTTGTATCTAATACCTATATCGTCGCCTGGTACCCACATCACAAGCCTTAATTGAGCTTACCGTGGGAGTAGGTCGAGTTATGTAAGATATCCCAAGATATTTATTTATTATGAACCTTGAGTGCACATACATCTTTAGTAAAAAATAGATATTTATTAGTATTAACGTAAAAATATATCTGCGAACGTGTTTCGTGATATATGTCAAAGACGTCAAATGCTATGAAAAGTCAGCCATATTTGTTTACATTTTTTTTATTCTACTCACGAATGGTACAGTTCTGTACGAAATATCTATGTTAATATATAAAGGTACAGTTAATGTCTTTGTTCCCTTACCACGAGGTTGCTATAACACACATCAGCCAATTTCAGTCCACTGCTCGACGTAGACCTCTCCTATTAACTATACGTATAGACGCATTAGGAGGTAAATGCCCATAATCGCCACGCTGGGCAAGCGGATTGGCGATCGCAGTTATGTGTCCACTATGATGACGCTGCTGCCCTTACTTCATCAGCCTATCTCAGTCCACTGCTGGACGTAGGCCTCTCGTATTAACTATACTATGCGTATAGACGTATTAGGAGGTAAATGCTCATAATCGCTACGCTGGGCAAGCGGATTGGCGATCGCAGTTATGTGTCCACTATGATGACGCTGCTGCCCATCATCAACAAATTAATGGTCAGTGACACTTCAATCCCTTAGTCGACAATTAAGACAGTATTCTTATTTCCATCACTGGGCGACAAAGCGCGGCGAGAGTATGAATGGTCAGTGACATTTTGAGTAATCCGTTAGTCGACTCTTACGACACCCACGGGAAGAGTTGTGGTGGTGATAAGTGTATTCTTGCTGCCGTCACCATGGGGCGACGAAGCGTGGCGAAGCTACGAATGGTCACTGATATTTTAAGTAATCCTTTAGTCGACTCTTACGACACCCACGGGAAGAGTTGTGGTGGTGATAAGTGTATTCTCACTGCCGTCACCACGCGGCGGCGAAGCACGGCAGAAGTACGAATGGTCAGTGACATTTTAAGTAAACCCTTCGTCGACTCTTACGACACCCACGGCTAGTGTTGGTAAAGACTCTAGTCGTTTGAGTCCTTCATTCTAAGACTCGACTCAGTTTTAAGAACTTCTGTCATGAAGTCAAAACTTGAGTTATTTTACAATGTTACAGAGACTCGAGTCCTTCAAGAAGACTCAAGTTCATCGAGATGACTCGCTAGATTTGTGTTTTGAAATCAAGGTTTTTCTGTAAAATATAGCTTAAATATGTAGTTATCCATTCAGCATTCTGATAAAAACCACCTAGGGTTCCTATTATATTGAATTCAAATAAAGATTGAACAAAAATAAGCTTCTTATATTTTGTATTTATATGCTTATTTTGAACCTAGAGCATTTTGTAACATATGGCAATGTATAATTTCATAAAATTTGGACCGATATAAAAAAAATGAGTCCTCATATTAGGATTTGATTCTACTTAGCAATAAATTGTTATTTAAGGAATAACTTAATTAAGCACTGTGCGTGGAACTAGAACTAAGTTATGTATTAATATTTTCATGTAAGTGAATTTGTAATTCTTATGGGAATAAAGAATCTTTAACCTCATTTGAGCTTTATATGCAGCACTCAGTTAGCCTAAGAAGAAGGGCTCACGACCTAAAAGACTCGGTCTTTTAAGCTCGAAAGTCCCGTAAAAAGGAGAAGAGTCCTAAAGAACTCGAGTCTTTACTAACACTACTCACAAATAGCAAGGGTACCACTGCAAATAGTAAGGACATATACCATACCCACAGATAATATATCTGATATTCTGCAATACAACAAACAATCTGTATCGGACGTAGAGAAAATAGAAAAACGTGGACAGAATAAATATGAAATAGAATTTGTAGCTATAGAGGGTAGTTGTGAATGCAGTAAGTATTATTGATTTTATTTTGTGACTTTGTTGATGTGCTTTTGAGATATTTATTTTAGATTCCTTTGTATTTAGTACTTAAAATACACTCGCACAATGAATACGGGTCCGGTTGAATTTTTCATAGAAAATACTGGAAACATACTGGTTTTAATATAAAAAACTTTTTTAAAACCTCGTGAGGCCCTATGTTATATATGTAGGTATTACATAACATGTTTACATAACATTTTATATATATAGTGTAAAAGTTACAATTCGGTTGAAGTAGTAGGTGACGTCACTAGGACTCAGGAGATTAAAATATTTATAGTACAAATGGAACTGGTTTTAACATCGGGTTCCAATTCCGGCGAGGGCATTATTTGTGAATTTACTTATCACAAATATTTGTACCTTGGTCATGGCTGTCTATGTATTTAAGTATTAATATGTATCTATCTATTATATATATCATCATAAATAAATATTATATTAACATATTGTTTGCCATATTATTTGTTACATCATGTTCAATCATATCTATAAATAAGTGCGGACACGTGTATAGTTGCAACCATACATTCCATGGTCCCATTCAAATGATCAATCAATAGGAATTTCACATCTCAAGTTACTGCCATCGAACTCTTCAAACCTCAGATATTTGCGGTTTGCGCCATGGACTAATAGAATATTTCCAGACCCTCTGTCGCTAAGACAAATCTGTGATTGAAGTGCAAAAGGAGATGTGCACTAAACTTCTCCTCATATTTACCTATTAATGATTTGATGATGGTGATGTTCTCCCAGACGTATCCGTCGATAGTAACTCCTGGACAATTAGATATGAAAGAAACCTAGTCATCTTTAGTTTCTTTGCGTGCATGGGCTCGAACGTGACTCGCAAAACCAAGTTTTATTTTAAATTCCGATAGCAAGAAGCCCAATACAGCTAACCATTTGAGTTATAGGTATATTATGTAGGAGGTCTTGGTTCGAGATTTTGGATGTCGGTCCTGCAGTAAAAGTTCATCAAAATGACTTGAGAGTTAACCCTCTAAAATTTCACGGGTTAATAAAAAAATATCCCATGTATTATAATATACCCGTGTCATAACTTTGATGGACCAATTACAACTGTTTTTAAATAGCGGATTTGCGTTTAAATGTATAAATTTACTTAATTTAGAAAACTCATAAGCTGATGTTTTGTATTGACGAGGGGGAACACTTTATCAAAAACATTTTAAGACCGTTTCGTGTCTGTGACTTAAATGTAACCGTACACGGTGTGTGACTTAAATGTTTTATTTGTTAGTTGCCAGCGGCCCATACGAGATTACAGCATGTTGTATAGCAATGTCTAATCCGTAATATTTTACATCCATGGTTTGTCCTTAACAACTGAAGTTGCTTCTGTTTATTCTTTTGAAGACTTTATGCTGATTACTTTATGGGTCATTTTGTGTTTGCGTGGTAAAATTTAAATGTGTAACTAGTTTGGTAGTGATAGATAGTTACGGGTTGGAAGTAATTGTTAACTTTGAGACAATTTTATTTTCATTCAAATAAATAAAGTGTCTAAGATATATTATTTTTACACAAACCACCTAGTCCCATGGTTAGCTAAGGAATTGAAGTGTCACTAACCAATTGACCATTTATTGAAAATTGATGATGTTCAGCAGTTACATCATTGGATACACTAACTGCGATCGCCAATTCGCTAGCCCAGCGTGGCGATAGTAGGCATTAAATAATAAAATAATAAATAAATATCTTGGGACATCTTACGCAAATCAACCTAGTCCAACGGTAAGCTCAATTAAGGCTTGTGTTGTGGGTACCAGGCGACGATATATATAATAGATAGATACTTAGATACATACACAGCCATGACCAAGGAACAAAATATTTGTGATAAATAAATACACAAAGAATGCCCTCGCCGGGATTCGAACCCGGAACCTCCAGCTTCGTAGGCAGGGTCACTACTGCAACATGGAGCTGACAAAATGGCATTAAGTACCTCCTAATTTCACGTCTTTGACACATATCGTGATACACGTTCGTAGGTTTATTTTTACGTTAATACTAATAATTATCAATAACTAATTTAAACTAAGAACATATCGTCGGAGATAGTGCAATACCGCGTATCTAACACATGTCAATAAGATTCTTATTTCAAACATACCTCTATGGAATCTAATCTTTATCAGCTATGCTATTCTCTTATTCACACATTCGACGCTGCGTTCGTCAACGAGCTCGACGTCGAGAGAGCCTTGTCTAAAATCCTAGCTGTTTTATTTGACATTGGGAATCGAGGCTGTGAGCGAGGTTGTGGGCGAGTTCGTCGCTGTTTTTCGTTAGAGAATACGAAGTTCGTACATTAAACGTCAAACTCTCGACGCAGTGTAGTTCCAGCTCACGCCGCATTCGTCGCCGAGCGCTAGTGTCGTTTAAAGTGCATTAGTGAATACCATTTTTAGGCTCGACGCTGCCGCAGCGCTGACACAGCGCTGTTAACAAGGCGGTTTCCTTAGTGAATAACACTGCTGAAAGTGCGTGATTATGAAATAATGCATTTTTTTGAGTTGTTTATTTTTTTTTGTTTTCTATTGTCGAACAGTATACAATAGTATACATACATTCAAACAGATTGTGAATTTAAACCGTCCATTTTAAAATGCATTATGATGAACAAATGAACAATCCGAAATGACTTTTGAATGCATGATATTTCTATCGTATTAAAAAACCAATTTAACTTTCACCCCACAAATCACAAGTACAGTATTTGATAAGAGATCATATTACACTGGCTTTGTATTGAATACTACGCACAGTAAGCTATAGAACTATTAGCTGAGACTTCCAAAAGCAAAAGGTAACATGTAAGTATGAATCTCGTATATCGATAGTGCATTCTTCGAATCAAACGCCGGTATAAAAGGATGTAAGTGTATATGAAGGAAGTGATTTTTACGACGTTTTGAAATGGGAAAGTTGGTATAATTATCGCAATCGTTAGCGGTGGTCATCAAAAACACATTTTCTTGTTTTTACCCTGGACTTCTTGTAAATGTTACAGTGAAAATATACAGTATCTTAATAAAGTAATGGAACCGTTGTTAGCCTCCGTACCCTAATTGGTAGTGACCCTGCCTACAAAGCTGGAGGGTTTGGGTTCTAATGCCGGCGTGGGCATTGGTCCTTGGTCATGGCTGTCAATGTATTTAAGTATCTATATGTATCTATATATTATGTATGATATATATCGTCGCTTGATATCCACATCACAAGCTTTAATTTTTTTTTTCCTGGGACTACGTTGATTTGTGTAAAATGTCCCTAGATATTTACTAAAAAAAATATTTAACACTTTTAGCTGACAGGACACTTCACTTTAGTCGTAAGTCCTAACTTACGGTTGAATATTGACTATTGCAAAACCAATGCTTAAATTGTAGCTTCTTTATATAATCTATATATATAAACGGCAATGTCCTGACTGACTGACTGACTGACTGACTGACTGACTGACTGACTTAAATCAACGCACAGCCCAAACCGCTGGTCCTAGAGAGTTCAAACTTTGCATTTAGATTCTTTATAATGTCTATGCACACTAAGAACGGATTTTTGAAAATTCCTTCCTTAAAGGGGTTAAATGGGGGGTTAAAGTTTGTATGGGGAAACAAGATTAGGTGGGCTATTTTATTCGAAACATCACATGAATGTTCTTAACAATAAATAAGTAAACACGTGTTTCAGGTATTTTGAAAATTCATTCCCTATGGGGGTTAAATGGAGGGTTAAAGTTTGTATGGGGAAATAAGATTAGTTGGGCTATTTTATTCGAAACTTCACATGAATGTTTTTAACAATAAATAAGTAAACACGTGTTACAGGTTTTTTGAAAATTCATACCCTATGGGGGTTAAATGGAGGGTTAAAATTTGTATGGGGAAATAAGATTAGTTGGGCTTTTTATTCGAAACTTCACAGGAATGTTTTTAATAATAAATAAATAAATACGTGTTTTAGGTTTTTTGAAAATTTATTCCCTATGGGGGTTAAATAGAGGGTTAAAGTTTGTATGGGGAAATAATGATTAGTTGGGCTATTTTATTCGAAACTTCACATGAATGTTTTTAACAATAAATAAGTAAACACGTGTTTCAGGTTTTCTGAAAATTCATTCCCTATGGGGGTTAAAAAAAGGGTTAAAGTTTGTATGGGGAAATAAGATTAGTTGGGCTATTTTATTCGAAACTTCACATTAATGTTTTTAACAATAAATAAGTAAACACGTGTTTCAGGTTTTTTGAAAATTCATTTCCTATGGGGGTTAAATGGAAGGTTAAAGTTTGTAAGGAGGAACCAGATTCGTTGGGCTATTTAATTCAAAACGTCATAGAAGTGTTGTTGCCAATGAAGAAGTAGGTACTTATCTACATACCTCTACCATGTTATATAGTACGAGTATTTTACCTCACGTACTTGTATTTAAAAAAAAATACTCCTAAGGGGGTAAAAATGGGGTTGAAAGTTTGTATGAAAAAAAGTTTAGTTTTAGATTAAGAAATTTAATATTGCGTAAACTAATTTTGAATAAAAATCTAAGAAAAGTGATTCCAGGATTTTTCAAAATTCACCTCCTGAAGGGTTGAAATGGGGCTCCAAAGTACGTATGGCGAAACAAGATTAGTTGGACTATTTTATCCGAAACTTCGCAGGAGTATTTTGTAAATTAAATGAGAACATAAATAATTATCCTTTACTTAAAATTTGCGAAAAACAAACAATCAAAGGTTAATTATTTATGTTTACTTCTGCTTCTAGAGATTCAAAATTTAGCACGTAGGTTCCTTTAAGGGTGTAGGGGTGGTAAAAAAAAATTTAAGTCAAAATCCACACCCTAAGGGGTGCAATGATGGGGGTCCAGAGTTTGTATGGGAAAACTTGATTATTTAAACTAATATCCGAAACTTTACAGGAGTATTCCTAAACATAAAAAGATAAAGATGTGTTTTAGGTTTTTGAGAATTCAACCTCTGAAAGGGGTGAAATGGTTAAACAGTAAAAAAACATCATGAATATCGTTTCTATGGTTTATCGAGTCACTGTGGTGGGAGTCCTGATTGACTGACTCATCAGCGGTTAAATGTTTTGGCTTGACTATTCCACCATAAGAGAAAAGGACGAAGCTTGTAGCGGATTACATTATTGTTTTGTAAGAGGGTAAATATCTGAGAATTTCAACCGCCTAATTTTGGTGGCATCATATTTGCCGAAGTTTCTAAACGTCTCAATGTTATACTTCGCCATTTGTACATATAAGGTATCGTGCCTCCTTAAAATGACAAAGTAGCACATTGTAACGAATAGAAACTTCGACAAAAATTATGCTACCAAAATTAGGCGGTTGAAACGCTTAGATATTCACCCAGGAAATGACGATGCCTGCGTTGCTAATTTTAATTCGTGTAGTTTATTTGCAATTAAGTATTTAATTATGTCATACTAATATGCTGTTCAATGAAACAGACTTCAGACAGCATGTAATAAGGTAAGATTCTACTTCGGTTTAGGAAAGGTAAGAACTGCGATCCCACACAGAAACGAACGGCTATCAAAGTAGGTTTTGGGTTAGGTTAGAACTGCGACCCCACGTAGAAACGAACGACTATCAAAGGAGGTTCAGGTTAGGTTTTTACATTTTTTTTTCATAGAAGTCCAAAATCTACGCGTGCGAAGCCGCGGGCAAAAGCTAGTCAAATATAAATCAGTGTAGACCATTGTTCATTTGTGGTGCCTTCTCCCTAGTTCACAGATAGCCACTCATACGATTTGCTTTATGAACTGGTCTAAGGCGACTGGTGGGGCAGAAAACTAAACGAGCAAGAGGGAATTCCGATATCGGCTGCCGTTGATGGTCGCGCAAAGTCGTTGTCAGGCCTTTATGTTGCTGGGCTTATGAGTGGTTGTCGTCATTGCTGTCACCTCCTAACTAAAAGTAAGTAAGTGCTTAAGTAGCAATTTTAACATACCTTATTTATATGTAAAATAAAGGTGTCTGCTCGTAGCACAGTTACTTAAAGCAAAATCGTATATTATCATTGTATACTTACTTACTTTTTACATAGTTTCAAATCCATAATACCCACGTGCAAATGTCGACAACCTATCATGCTTTTTTGTAAGCAAATAAACGTAATACAGCCCACGTTATGGTCTCAATACGGAAGTTAATGTACTGCCTGAATACTTTTACTGTGTTGCTAGTCTACAGAGACCATACAAAATAAGTCGAAGTTCTTACCCTGTCGGCAAAGTGGTCATTATAGCTTGTATCGCCAAGTGTATAAGTATGTATACAATTTTGCTCCTTATAACAATGTCTTAAGGTGAAAAAGTGTGTACATAGTATTGCATACATACTTTTTCCCAAACATGCAATGAAATATTGTCTTTACGTTCCTTAAAATAGACTCAGAAGTATCGCTTTTAGGGTGCAATTGTACATGCCTCGGCGTGAAAACGGATTCCCAATACCAACATGGCCGGAAATCCTCATTTTCCCGGCCTCTGATGTGATGTACTATTTTATTATCTTGGTACCTAATACCATTACGATTTTCTCTCACTAGAAAACTTTAAACTCAACAGTTTAAGGAGAATTCTTCTTTAAATATATAGGTCACAAGAAAAAGTTATTACATCACACTTTTAACTTCACAGAGATGTACGGATTACATCTTCATTTAAATGTAAAGATGTTTTATCATTTTTATTTTTTCATCTGGATCGTAGGTAGCAAGTTTTTAGTATTAGTTTATAGCTGCACCCATCTTTACGTTCACTATATTTCAATGAATTTCTTACAAAATTGGAATGTTTTCGTTATACTTCAAATCATATACAGATTGTATAGTCAGATTGAGTAAGTGAAACATATTTTTCTCTTTTCCCAGGCCTAATTTTTACGTAGCAGATTTATGAACTGTTTCAGTTTTCCCGCTGTTCTCTTGCCCAACTACATACTACATACCTTACCTACTTACATGTCAAAAATCACGGCAACTTTTCAGTTTAAAGATAATAGGTATTTTTCATACTTTGAAAAAATTTATTCACGTAGGTACCATTTCTAACTTTAATCAATTATCACAGTGGCAATCACTATAAATGTCGCTAGAAATCTCATATACAGCGTGTTTTTCTTCATATGCTATAACTTTAACGGAAGCTTATTTAGGTCAAATATAACTAATTTCTCTAAGAAACTAGTGTCTTAACTCTTACTGTTATTGAGTTATTCAAAAAATAAGTTTAATCACTGAACATGTGTATTGCAACCTTTATTACATTCTAATGTTACTTATTTTGACATGTGCCGTCAGTTACCTGAGATTAACTTTTATTTTATTCTTAAGGTTCTCTCACACTTACCATTTCATTTATTATGTATGAAAACAAAAAAAAAACTTTTTTATCGAATTTTCCAAAAGCCTGTATACCAGACAACTTCTATTAATGTCCCAAGTAACCTGTCTTATTTATAGCATATCGAAACGAACACCCTGTATAGTAATTGTCACTATAACAAAGTTCTAGTACATAAATCAAATTCTTTGACTGCACTTAAGTCTTCTGTAAAAGAATATACTAGGGTAGAAATAAAAACAGATTTTTCACTTAAAGGTTTATTTTCAATATACGGAAATAATGGCAAATCAATTTCGCATGCAATAACAAAACACTGCGGCATGCATTATTTTTATACATTTTCGTTTTTTATTACAATAAAACAATTGTCCGAAATTTGAACATGAGTTCTATACATTTATTGAAAAGATTAAAATAATTAATTAAAAAATTTGAAATGAAACCTACCCGATCCTACTATTTTTTATCACAGAAAGGATGAACTTTTTTAGTTTCATCATTTATCATTTATTTCCCTATAAATTGATTTATCTACTTACAAATTATAATATCTTTCGGCCAGATGATAACATAATCATTTTATATATCTTATTTTTAAAATTGAAGAAGTTTAAATATCAAAACTTTCTCAGTCCGTTTTTCTAGAATTATAATACAATAATTCATGTTATAAATATAATATTAATGGAATAAAAATGGAATCGTACAACGATTTAGTTATTTGAGCAACAGCGTAAGTTTTAATACCCTTTATATATACTTTTTATTAATTTGGGGCCATTTTTACAATAATAACAAGTGGTACGAATTTGAAATTTACTTTAAAGCTGTACAAAACTGTAGTCTATATATTTACAAGATATTAAATTAAAAATGCAAAATGTTTAAAACATTGAAAAATTATATCTACAATACGGCACAAAGAAAATCGAAATACAATCGATATGAGTGAATATTCAGCGTCTTTACGTTTAATTCGTCATTGTCGTCTAAGAAAGTATTTTTACAAGCGATGATTCTTAACCTCCTTATTCATATCATAAACGTTTGTTAACTTAACAAGTCGCTAATAATTGTTTGTTCATTTCGGTCTTAACAATATGTCAATAAGAGCAAAAGAGCACACACATTTATTAGCAGCTTGTTAAGTTACCAACGTTTATGAATAAGGAGGTAAGTGTGCAAACTGAATGGAGGTGGCGTGGCGATTATGGGCATTTACCTCCTAATGCGTCTATCCTCGTCCTGCCCAATGTGATTTATAAAGGACATATTCGATTGTTTAGAACAAAAGAAAAGTGACTATATTTTGAAACTGATTAGGTTTAAATTTCATTAGCTCAAACTTAGTATACGGGCAGGACGAGGCTATACGCATAGTTAATAGGAGAGACCTACGTCCAGCAGTGGACTAACATAGGCTGATGGAGTGAAGTCGAGTAATTCAGTTATGCCAGTTCGTTTATTTAGTATCAATGCTAGTGTAATCAATGTTGTTGCTAGATCTTCCGTTGCGGTGATAATCACGGGGCGACAATAACGAATCCATAAAAACGCTCTTAGGAGAATCACCCTAAAGCAGGATATAGATTTAAATATGCTCAAAATCGCCGCTATAAATACTTACTAAGCCTCGTATCTGCAACTATCTTTTGATGGGAAAATCATCCGTATTCTGCATGAAATAAAGGTGAAAATCCCATTAATTGATTGCTGGTACTGATTCAATCTCGTATCTACATACGAGGTTGAAGCAGTATGTAAGGTAATTTGGGGTAAGATGAAACGGTTTTTTAATGGGGTAAGACAAAAAGCTACTAGCAGACGCTGAAAGACGACTTTTTGTGTTACCTACCCCATTAAAAAAACCGTTTCAAATTACCCCACTCATATATCGATGAAATAAGGAATAATTTCAGATCAACAATGTGTTTCATTGTTTTCAACAATTAAACATCGAAATAATTTTAATTGTAATCTCATTAAGAGCGTTATTTTAAATAAATATCCCACTTTAACAAATATAGATTACTTAATCTATGATTATTTACATTCAGTCATACATTAAAAATCTATTTTAGGAACACATTTACAATGATTTTATAGTTGAAAAACTTAAAAAAACCTTTAGGCTTTGCACATGATTGTGTTTCAATAAGTTTTTCGTATACGGATACCCCTCTCTCCCATAAGTCCATTTGCCTTGTTACTGGCGAAGCGGGGGTACAACAAGCCGCACAAGTTTGTCACTGATAGTTCACAGTTTACACTAAACGTGTTTCATGCATTTGCTATACATGAGTACCCTGCGCTGGTTGGTTGCTATTACCTGAAAAGAAAACAATCATTAGTAGAATGAAAAATAAATGAAATAAAGATTTGGTATTCGAGAGCCATCTTTTATCGCTCTCGCCGCGGCCAAGACATCGTTTAATAGGAGTGGCCTAAGTCCAGCAGTGGACTATCATAGGCTGATGATGATGATGATGGACGCTCGACGCCTTAGACTAAGGCTCCGTATCAAAATCAAAGCCTCACCTAGCCTTATTAATAAGACAGATTGATAAAACAACTTAAATCTTTATTTCTATATTGAAGATTAGTGAAATAATAACCTAGTGTCCTATAAAAAGATAATTTTCAAATTGACCTATAAGCAGAAATCGTACAAAATGTGCGTCCTTATTCGCAATATGGACATGACTACAAAGTTGGATAAATAATTAATCGTTATCTGAAAATTACACATTTGACAATGGTAACTATGAAAAGTAAGAAGAAAAAGTCACCTTAAGGAATCGTAATTAGATTTCAATAAAATATTTGTTTGATTATCATTCAATCAACTTTGGAGTCATGTACATTATTATTGCGAACAATGACGCACATTTGTCCGATCTCTGCCTATAAGATACAATCCTAAGATTCTTTGAAAAAATATGACGTGATGAGTCGTTACAAGTTACAAGTAAATTTTGTCCTAATAATAGTACGCTAGGCCTTATGATGAAAGAGAATACTAGAAAATAACCACGACCTAAGAAACATATTAAACATTTGTCATAATAACACAATTTGTATTCAATTGCCGGAATTCGAACCGGGAACCTCCTTCAAACCCGGAACTTCTAGCGTAGTATATACTCGTAGTCACTACTTAGACAACAAAGAAAAGATAGTAGATGCATTGAAATATACTAAAAGACACGCAGAATAATTTATTTGACCAAAAAGCTTATTCAAATTAAAATAATTTCAACACGTACAAAGCGGAAGCAATGAATGCATTAAAATAATCAACTTAATATAATTGCGTCGACCAATGACAATGGCTTTGCATAAATGGTTTAAATGAATTCGATAATGAACTACACCAGTAATTAATACATTAATTATTTAGTGCACTTTGATGGTAGGGTATAATTTTGTTGGGACAGTTTTAGGAAATGATGTCGGATACACAAATATCAGAATAATTATAAGCGGAAGTTTCTGTCTGGTAAGAGTCTTAAAAGAGACTTCCGCTTGAAATACTAGTTGTAATTTGTTATGCAATAGACCCCAGGTTACAAATTTAAACATATAGATGTACTCGTATTGTATTTTTTACAATTGACGTAAGACTCACATCGGGCTTTGGTGGCGGGTACTCCATGAAGAGTATCCTCTAAATGAATCGAAACATTTTGAGCTGCGACCACATATAACATGGATGTCTAACGCCAGCTCAAAAATGTCCCCAAAAACAGTTGTTCAATTGTGCCAAGATCGGCAGGACATAGCGTGTTTCTTAACACGTATGTTTCGGCGCAACATCTTTGACAAATGCTTATAGAATATATCCAATCGAAACTTTGATGGACCTATCACAACTATTTTTAAGTGGCTGTTTAAGTTTTTATAGGTTGACATTGAAATTCATTGCCGTGATGCATTGAATAGGGGGTGACACTTGCCAAATAAAATTCAGGACCGTTTTTGAAAGGCAATTGTGGCGTAGTATGGCGTGCGGCTTCCATGTTTTATTTGATAGTAGGCAATAGGCTACTGATGACGGCTTCAGGATGTTAATGGGTTTACCTAGTAGGTGTAGCGCCTCAGGAATGTTTACGGAGGCACGCATTGACACCTTCGAAGCCGTTATTCGAAAAAAGATCTCGTCTTTATTGAGTCGGGTGAGAGCGAGCTCTAACAGTATACTTGCAGAGATTGCAGGAAGGTATGACTGCTACATTTTTATGTTTTGGGCAAGTCAACTTAAGGGCATAGCCCAATTTGAAATTTAAGTAGGTAGTATTTATTGTATATAGTTATAGTTATAACAGGGGGCTCCAAGACGCACGGCACGCCGGCTGATATCATTGCTCGACGGACGATTTCGTTTACTGTCTGGTGCCTCGGAAGCCGACCAGCGCACCTCTGGCAGCTCAAACCGTGGTGGCCATTTTCTGCTACCAACGCCCCGCATTTGCAACGATGAGCCTCACACACCTTAGCCCCCAATCGGAGGGCCACTGCTATTCGCACGGAGTCGTTGTCCAGCAGTGTACCTAGCTGGGGCGAGGGCAGTGCATGTAGCCAGGCCCCTGACTCTGGTTGTGAGACGGCCTTAAGACGCGCCAAATCTACTCCCGAGGAACCAGACAATAATCTTGTGTGTATTCCTTTGCTCCAAATGTCATCCCATTGCCTCTGCATGGTGGGGTCGTCAGGGCGTGTGTCACCAGGGACTTCTACCGACCACCTTGCGAGCGCCTCCGAAACGAATGGAACCGGGGAGCTATTGTCACCATTGAAAGGTAAAATTCGAATGACAAGTTCCACGGTCCCATGTGAAGAAGCTAGAAAGGCAATCAGGCCGACGTCCTGTACGCGACGAATCCCAAAGCCACCGAAGCGTATTGGGAGACTCGCTTGTATCCACTGTTTTTCGGTAAGATTGACGTTTAGTAGAGATTCTAGGGTGGACTTTAGTTCGTTGTCTATTTCTTTTGCTTCGTTTGTATAAAGCCATGACGGAGAAGTTCTTAATAAGTATGTCATTCTAGGTGTAGCGAAACAATTACGCAATAGGGCCAGGGAAACGTGTGATGACAAATTTGACAGCTGGTCTCGAGCTGCAACGAGGGAATGTTTTTTGGCTTGCAGAGCAGCGCTGACACCATCAGGGAAGATAGGTGCTCCTAATAAAGAAAGGGATGCTCTGTCAAGTTTTTTAATGCCGGGCAACAAATTTTCGAGGGCTAACAGGGATGAAGCTGGTATAGGTACGGCGGAAAAGAGCTCACATTTTGCGGTGTTTAACTCGAGGCCGAGCTCTTTTAACGCGGGTATAAGCTTTTTTAAGTCCTCAATTATATCTTCGGGCTTTCCACCGATGGTACCATCATCTAGATACCACACGTTAAGCGGAGAATTTAGGGAGGTAATGACCTTATGTATAGCTAAACAGAAAATAAGAGGACCCAAAGGATCGCCCTGTTGGGCTCCGACTTGTGATAGTATTAAATTGTCTTTAAGGTAAAGGTTAGTAGCGTCCATTGGTATAAAAAAGGGTAGAGAGGCGGTGCTAGTTCAAGGACCTCTTTTAAAATTATGTCCCTCTCAACACAATTAAAAGCATTTTTTAAATCGATCTTGATGAGAGCACCATCAGTGTTAATATTATTCAGAACAAAGGAACGAGTGGCATGAATAGCTGCCTCACAGCCTTTGGTTGTTCCGAAGCCTATTTGTTTTGGCTGTAAGTACTGTGACATTGAATCCCTGACTGCGTAACAACCTAGCTTGGCAGTGAGACGTCGGATTACACTACCTACTGCGATTGGCCGTATACCGCCGTCCTTTTTCGAAAGAGCACATAGAGACGCACCGTATAGGTATGGCCTTACTTGTAGGTTAAGCATGCCCCTTAACAAGAAATTGCATAGATGGGTGAGGGACTCTAATAATCGGGTGCCATTATTGCCTGCAGATTGGGATGTAAGTTCTTTTAAGTGTTGCGGACGTAAACCGTCTAGTCCAGCCGCAGAGCCATTGTAAAATGAGTGTATAGCTCGTTGTACTTCAACTGGGGTCACGGACAAAAAGGCCCTATTACGGTCTGGCTCTGGAGGCAAATCGAGCTGTCTTGACGGGCATGGATGTTTTTCGTGTAAAGAGGCTAACGTGTCTGCATTTGTAGGTGCAAGCGAAGAATCTGAAAGGAGCAGGCGGACCGCGCCCCTAAAATCACCGTCATGGACTTTATGTTCAATGGTTACATATTTTTGGTTTAATTTATGGCTTACGGTTTCTTCAGGAAAATATAAGTTTGAATTGTCTATATTTTCTTTAACTTTACTTGTTAAAGATCGGTCCACCTTGTTTTCTGGTACTCTCAGGGCAGAGTACGAAAATGACAATAAGGTAAACCAATCGTGAACACTGTTATTACGTACGCAATTTTCCATTATTTCGCAAAGTTTACCTGCGGCAAGGTGCCTGGCACCCTTTGGAATGTGTTTTAGCACACGTACATTAGCTTTCAGGAATGGCAGATCTTCTAAGCTATTATTTTGAGGTTGAGAGATGCTTGCATCAGTGTTAGGGGCTGCCTGCGAAGCAATGGGTAGGACATTAGGAGCACCTGTGGGGTTGCCTTGCTGGGCAACATCTTTGTGAGCATGGCCGATGTGTATTTGGAGACCTCGGGGAACAATGTATTGTTTGGTTGATCCTGTGCAGTGTGGGCACGGTGCACGAATAGGGCTACTCATAAAATAGGCTACAATTAAAACTAAACTAACTAAACACAGTATAAAGATCATAAAAATACACAAATCGTCAACACGCGTGGGCACTGTATATCTGCTGCAATTGTAGAAGCGTAGGGCGAAGATGCACAGATGGGTATATCAACAAAGTACTAGATATAAAGACGTACAATAGGCGAGCACATTCGTCGTAGTACTTTGATAATTGAATATCAGTAAATCACAGTCCAATGTAGCTAGATGTGTAAAAAATGTAAATAAACATTTTCGTTGTTGACTAGTTGACATATGTCAAACAGGCTTGGGCACACAGCGGCGCACTAGAGAAGCGACACGGGCTGCGGACTCCGCGGAGAGATTCACGAAAACATAGGTTTGCTTGATGACAATATTCCTGTGCTAGTCTCAAACCAGAAGGCATTAAATAGAATATGTAGGAAATTTTTAAATGCCAGAGAGCATTTTGTAGGTCTGTTGGCGTTGCTAGGCGATGTCCTGGTCGGCTTCCGAGGCACCAGACAGTAAACGAAATCGTCCGTCGAGCAATGATATCAGCCGGCGTGCCGTGCGTCTTGGAGCCCCCTGGCTTAAGTCGTACTGATGGGAAACGGCCGGATGGGTTAACCCTGATCCCATGGCGGAGAGGACGCTGCCTCTTGTGGGACGCAACTTGTGTTAGCACATGCGCTGCGTCCCACTTGAGGCGGACCATAAGATGTGCGGGTTCGGCGGCTGAAACCGCCGCTAAAGCCAAGCATAATAAGTACTCCGCCCTGGAATCGGGGTATGAGTTTGTGCCGGTGGCTATAGAAACAGCGGGACCTTGGGGCTCAGAGGCTCGCCGCTTATTTAAGGAGCTTGGTCGGCGGCTTCGGGACAGGGGTCACGATCCTCGCTGTGGGTCGTACCTGGTTCAACAGGTTTCCATAGCAGTGCAGCGGGGGAACGCTGCAGGCATTATGGGAACCTTTGGGCCAGGTACGATGCAGTGTGGGTTATTTTAGGTAAGTTTTAGTTTTGTAATTTGTATATTTTAGTTTTATATAATGTTGTATGTTTAATTATGTCTAGTTATAACACTAATGTAAGTCACTAACATAGATTAAGCTGTACTAACAAACTATGGATTGTACTGAGTCCGAAATAAAGTTATTATTAAACAAATAGTTGTATAGTGATATGATGAAGACGACACACTACCTCACTGACCTGAGGGCATGACCACGGAACTCCGAAGAGCGGAGTACGGGGGCGGCGCAGGAGTGGACGCCGGTTTCGCTGTGTGCACTTGGTTCGGGTACCCTGAGAAAGAAACACTTATTTAGTGTAAGGCCTGGGTCCCCTTTAATATCATCATCATCATCATCATCATCATACATCATCAGCCTATCGCAGTCCACTGCTGGACATAGGCCTCCCCAATTTCACGCCACCGTTCTCGATCTTCGGCTGCTCGCATCCAGCTCCTGCCAGCCATCCTGCGCAAATCGTCGCTCCACCTTGCCTGAGGGCGTCCTACACTACGCTTGCCGAGACGCGGTCTCCACTCAAGAACTCGTTTACCCCAACGGTTGTCGGTTCTACGGCTAATATGACCAGCCCACTGCCACTTCAGCTTGCTAATACGGTGGGCTATGTCGATCACTTTGACTTTGGTTCTCTGCCGGATAACCTCATTTCTGATTCGATTCCGCAGAGAGACGCCGAGCATAGCCTTTAATATGAGCCCTTTAATATGCCTAATATTAATAATCCTAATATGAATTCGTATAACGGATTTGGCATAAATAATTATGCATAATATTGAATAGGCCGAAATAATATTGAATAGGCTAACAAGGCGCGGGGCCGGATAGGTAACGAGGCCGGGAATCCGTTTTCACGCTGAGGCATATAGTGCTTTTCTCGAACATACAAAGAAATACAAAAAAAAATGACAATGATATCGAAATTAAAAAAAGTTACTTTTCAGGCCTAGGCCTGAAAAGTGTTATGAAATTCCATTTCCATTCCAGTGAGTTACTGCGCCCTAAAAGCTATACTTCCGAGTCTATTTTAAGGAACGTATAGACAATATTTCATTGCATGTTTTGAGAAAAGTATTTTTTAAGCCATTAATGTAGCATATCAAGTATAAAACTGTACCTATCATAACAATAACACCGTCATCAAAACAAAACTAATCTCTGTAATCCAGTATCTAACGATAATAATCCAGAGATTGAATTGAACGGCTTTCAAAAGAAAATTCACAATCTTTAATATTATGTAAGACGCCTATTAAATGTAAAATCAATATCATCAAAATCGGCTTAGCGGGCATTATTGATCAAATCCTCTAAGATGTAAAGCTTTGTACATTTATAGGGAAAATAAGTCGAACTTGACTTAAGGTTCGATGTTTTTTGAAGGGCAGACAAGGAAAATAAGCACGATATAACGTGTATAAACTTGACATTTATCAAGGTGTTTTTACATTTTCACCGTCAAACGTAACATTTTACATCACACATCATCAATATTATTTATTCCGCGGCTGGACATACGCCTCTCCTATTATTCTTTTGATGGTCGATGAGGAGATCACGGCTAGGTAAACGCAGCATAGGACGTCCACCCACAAGATGGACAGACGACCTTATGAAGGTCGCCGGGATAAGCTGGATGCAGGTCGCATCTAACCGGTACATGTGGAGGTCCAGAGGGGAGGTCTATGTTCAGAAGTAGACGTCTTATGGCTGAGATGATGATGATGATGATGATTATTCTTTTGGACGCACTTAGAAAACTACGCTGGGCAAGAGGATAGGCGATGGCAGATACCTAGTATGTCCATAGTGCTTAGCCAAGTTGGCAATCGCTAATGCTCTAGCGTATCGAAGCCCTCGTAGCGTAGTTTTCCCTCTCTGTTGCTCTTGGTTACTAGTGTGCCAAAGACAGTTGCTATCGTTCACGATTGACGATTGAGCGTAAGTCTAAGGCCTGAGTAGACACACAAGCGGGCCGTCGGGCGGGGTGTCCATGTTAAACAAATGCAAACGTACGAGCCCCGATGCATATGTTCTCGTCCAGTTAGACAGTTTTTCGAGATTATTCCGTTCATCCGGGGGAAAAGGTTTAGAGACAACACCTTCATTATTCAATAGTAGTACTAAAGTAGTTTCTTTGAGTATAAAATATTTGGACTTAATAAATCAGAATAAAAAAAAAACTATTTTACGAGAGGTATTTTTTTTTAATTTTTCCACAATTTTTAATTTTGTAAATAATCAATGAATGTAAAGAACGCCATTAATATTAAAGACGACATGGTACACCTGATGCACTTCGAATTTTGCGTGCGTGGTGAACGAAAATATAATTTAGACACTGATTTGTTAAAATCGATTTATTAAACAACAAAAGCGTACTTCAGATTGTTGTGTATCTTGAAATGTAGTATATTAACCATGATTAACGTTCATACAATTTATCATTAGCATAATGTGATCATTTTTAAAATATTCAAAAATTTGTAAAAATTGTTTCGAACTAGACGAACTCCACTGCATCGGGGCTCGTATGCGCGGGGCCTGAGTAAACGCTGTCGAAATCCCTTAGACGCTCGACGCTCGCTGCCCGCCCCGCCTGTCGCGCCGCTCGACGCTCGCCACTCAAGCCTTATGCCGCGGCCACGACATTTGGTCTAAGGCGACCGGCTTAGCGGAAAACCATACGCACAAGATCTACCCATATCGGCATCCCGCTCATGGATTCGCTCGCCGCTGCAGTTTTACTCACTAAGGAAACCGCCTTGCTGTCAGTGCTGTGTCAGCGCTGCGGCAGCGTCGAGCCTAAAAATGGTATTCACTAATGTACTTTAAACAACACTAGTGCTCGGCGACGAATGCGGCGTGAGCTGGAACTACACTGCGTCGAGAGTTTGACGTTTAATGTACGAACTTCGTATTCTATAACGAAAAACAGCGACGAACTCGTCCACAACCTCGCTCACAGCCTCGATTCCTAATGTCATAAAAAACAGCTAGGATTTTAGACAAGGCTGTCTCGACATCGAGCTCGTTGACGAACGCAGCGTCGAATGTCTGAATAAGAGAATAGCATAGCAGCTATGCTAATCGAAAATGTAACGGCCCGGCCACGACATTGGTCTAAGGCGAATAGAATAGCATAGCAGCTATGCTATTCGCCTTAGACCAATGTCGTGGCCGGGCCGTTACATTTTCGATTAGCCACTTGGCCTAGCGATTTGCAACTTCTCAAAGCACCTAGGTACTACGGCGTAGGGCTCCTAGCAGATAGTAATAACGTTAGTACCGAACACCGTACTTACCTCCCTAGACGCACAATGTAATTAAGGCCTAAATTTATTGCTAGTTCTCTAGTTTTCCGTTTTAAACCGGCTGCGGTCATCTACGGGCGTAAAACAATATTAAGTCATAACGTTCATTACTCCCGCTCGTAAACTTCTTCACTTGAGAACGACTTCATCCGACCTTACCGGAAAATGTCTCATTTTATGACCTTGCGGTACAATCTAGTATGTACCTAGACAATGAGAGACGGTAGAATATATTTTATACAGATCTGGTGAATTGACAACTTTATTAGTAGTCCCTCAAACTTTTCTTTTGTTCGGTTTTTTTTTATTCCTACTCAAATTCTCGGGCTCTTCACATACTAGGTGAAAAGTGGCTCAAGATTTTTTCCTTCCAAATGGAAAAAAACGGTAACAGAATGGAACTATAGAAAAATGTATAGATTTTTTCTTCTACTGGGATCGAATCAGCCCGTGATTCTGAGTAGAATTCACCAAAATTATAAAAAGTAGGGAGGACGACTTTTAAGGAAATGGCCCGAATAATATTCTTTAGTAGTTGAGCCATATTAATTTTTCCATGTCAAGTAGCTTCAAAGAAACTGAAGTACCCTCACCGGAATCCGAACCTGGAACCTCCTACTGTGTAGGCAGGACTACTACCGACCGAGTTACGGAAACGTGGTCATGGTTAAAAATCAATCATTTGATGCCTGTAAAAAGTGAGCACATAATTTACGCGTATCGCCTGATTCTAAGAAATTCTCTCATCATTTATGATTATTTGTCCTCTTTATAAACCGCAAGGTGAACTAAACGCTATGCATGCAATTATGGTACAATCCAGCGCGAACATATTAAACTTAGAAAATAAGTTTATTATGGGCATTATCTCCTAATGCGCCTATACGTATAGTTCATAGGAGAAGCCTACGTCCAGCAATGAAGTAACATAAGATTGATGATGATGAAGATAAGTTATCAGTAAAAGGTAGTACATAGAACGCTGAGCAAGCGTGTCAGCAGCGTCATAGTAGACACACTACTGCGATCGCCAATCCGCTTGCCCAGCGTGACGATCATGGGCATTTACCTCCTAATGCGTCTATGTTACGCATAGTTAATAGGCCGACCTGCAGTGGACGAATATAGGCTGTGCTTTCCACGAAAGAGTCTTCTTTGTCGGGAACGTGACAGCTATGACAGCTAGCTTATAAATAACACCCAGTTATAAGATTAAGATACACCAAAAATTGCATTCGTAACTTTCTTAGATGTACGCGAAGAACAGCGTCATATACCCGACATACTCGTGGAATGCTTGCATTTCGGCTGATATGATGTTGATGATGAATGCAGCTAGAGTGTACGTTGAACACAGATGTCATATATACCATAGATCAAGCAAACTTATCTACTTAGCGTGTCAAATGAACTCAGTGAAATCCACTGAGTTTTCCGTCTTTAATCGCAGCTTGCAGCTTTCGGGCGTCAAATATTGTAAGTTGAAGTGAACAAAAACATTAATAATGCCTCCTTAAGTAATATTAACTGCAACAACACAAAAAATATGAATACTCAACGGCCTGAGACACATTTAAAATCATAGGCAAGTAACAACTTTACAAAATCTGACACGCTCGGCCGCCATACAAATGATTGAACTTGTTTCTTCTAGTGACGTTGAATAAACGCTTACCATGTGAACTGTTTCTCAGATACGGGTTCCCGTACGTCGCGGCGTACCGCAGGTCGACCGCGCCTTTTTGCGCGTAGATCGGGGGCGCTGTGAACAGTATCAAGACTTGTGACTATGGGAGACAGTTTTTACAGTTTTCGAAAAAGGAAACTTAATTTTTTGCAGCGGTTTGATTATTATATCTAGATATTTTTGCGGGAACGAGTGATTGACAAAATTTTAATTTTTATCGATGAATGTTATACGAGGAGTCGATAATAGTTCATTGTGTATTAAGGGCGGTAAATAAGAAATAATAAAATAATTCTTGTACCGCCCGTGGCACACACAATATTTCATCACAGTGTGAGGCAAAAAAGTAAATAAATAAATATATTTTCACAAAACTACTCTAAAATGGTCTAAATTATTTCTCAAAATCAGGTATGACTTCAATTTATTATTTTTATAACAGAAACCCAAACGCGGCACCAATGGCAATGTATGCCATTTTAGGATGTAAGCCTTCGGCATTTAGCATGATGAAACGGCAATTTCAGTCAGTATTTTAGTCGGTACGTAATTTTTTTAGTTTACGGATTTTTAACTAAATACATATATTTCATCATCATTTTAACTAAAGACATATATTTATACGGGAAAAAATTTGCAAGTTGAGGGTACATATTTGTTCATAATTATATCTTAACACAACTAAGGGTAAACCACTGTTCACTCCCTACTGCACTGCACTTACGACTATTTGTAAATAAACACTTCACTGACAACTTATTACTCATTTATTCGATATCAATTTGGGTATATATAGAGCTGTAGGAAAATCTTAACATCGCGATGTAGCGACTGCGAAAACAGAGACATCTATCGTGAAAATTGTACTACATTAAACATTATCGGCCCCCAAGGACGAATTGTCCTTTATAAAGGTCATACATCGCGATGTTAAGATTTTCCTACAGCTCTATATATATATACCCAAATTGATATCGAATAAATGAGAAATAAGTTGTCAGTGAAGTGTTTATTTACAAATAGTCGTAAGTGCAGTGCAGTAGGGAGTGAACAACCACTATTTACAAAAAAAATGTATTTATGTAAATAATTAGTACTTCTTTTAAAAGATACAAAATCTAACACCATTTTAAGATTCACAAATATTTTTAAACAAATTTTAAAACTAAAATATTATACGCAAAAAACACCACAGGCTAAACCTAAAACGCTTTGCGAATAAAAAAGTTTGTAAAACAAAAGTTTGCGGCCGGTGCAAGCCGACACGTTTTGCATTCAAGTCGACTTTTAAAAAGATACCATGTAAGCTTATTTACTACTTTGCTTGTTATGTTACTTTAAACTTTAAAGCTGGATAAACTTTTTTTTAGGCCATCCCAATGTGAAACCAGAGATAGTGTAAGTTTAAAATAAAAGTCCTCTTAAATTTGTGATAGTTATTTCGAAACTTGGAAATAGGGTTATCAAATTGGTATTGTAAGAGTAAAATAAATGTCTTTACTATGAATATGAATTTAAAGTAAAGTTCGCGAAAATCAAACTATGAACAGCTATGTTCAGAATTGCATGGACAATTTATGAACTAATTAATTCATAAACTGTCCAGGCAATTTTGAACCCCACTGTGCCTATTTAATAGGAGATTCCAACACCTGTTTTTTCGTGCTCTTTATTGACTCCTAATAAAATATGATTCCAACACCTGTTTTTTCGTGCTCTTTATTGACTCCTAATAAAATATATATTTTTTTATAAAACATAAATCAACAAGAAATTGCATTTCTAGTGAAATTGTGTATTCTTTACATCATTACAAGGATTCTATTTTTGAACTTTTTTATTGTACTCTCATAATTTATTCGTCAAGATATATTATAATATATGGTTCACCATAAGAATGCTAGTAGAATTACAAATTAAGTTCCAAGCTAATGTAAATAATTCTTACTTAACGCTAAAGTGTTTTATTTTTGGAAAAATCTATTAGAAAACTCTAGAAACTTTTTATACAAGCAAGTTTGTTACAAGGTGAAGCCAATATAAACAAATGCCTCTCGGAACATCCTTTATTACAGAGAACAGAGCTCCAAGCACCCTCGAGATTCGAAGTAAGCCGGCACATTATCAAATTCGCCTCAACTAATTTGTTAAAGAAAATTCTTCCCTTAATCAAAAGGGGAACCTCACTTACTGTCACCACCAACCGGCAGGCCCAAATTATTGATTGCGTCAGTTTCATCTTGACCTTTCCCTCGTTGCAAGGAATTGCTCTGCGATCCATTGCCAGCTGACAACGGTAGCGTTGAAGCTGTGTCGATGCTGCGCGTCAATGAACCTTGAAGTGACCTGTAGAGGAAAGTATCGTTGCTTATTTTGGTAAAGGACACACAAAAACATTGCAGAAATTTACTGGGCAACTTCTTGCTTCAATGTCGACTGTGTAGCAGTTTACCAAGTTTATTGTGGAGACACAATAAGTGGGATTTGGGCACGTGGGAGAGGAAATAGTGGAGCAAATATGTGAGGGTATAGCTTGGACCTAACATTTTAGCTTTAGTTTGGGTCGGGGAGTTTTTTGGGTAAAGCTATGTGAGAATATCCTTTGGAGGCTGTATTCAGTGACATATTCTCATTCGGGAAATGTAGCAGAAGATATATCTGCGTTCTTGTGTGTTTTAGCTTATGATGTCTTGCCGCATACAATTCGTTAAAAAAATTTTATTTGCCTATGCTATAATGGATTTACTGTTAAATTAATTTTTGTTAGCTAAAATAATTTTTGATTGAATGATTTTTTGTTCCTGCCTGAGGTAAAATATTTACTACTTTTTAATTAAATGTGAGTAATGTGATGTGCTTGACTGAAATTTCTTTCTAATTACGAGTGTTTTTCTTCGTTTAATAGATTTATCCAATCATTGGAAACTTTAGTAGGTAAACCTACAAAATTAATCAATTATTAAAGAATTGTTCGATTCATCATAATGATATAAACTTTGCCAGACTGACCCTGACATTTAAAGCAACTGTTTAATGTTATATATGTTATATCACAAACGGAATAATTGTCAGTTGAAGCTAGTAATGCAAAATTAATACAACATTTAATTAGCTATTGAGAACATTCTCTTTAAATTTGAGAAGCTTTCGGCTAAATAATATAAATGCTATTCTCCCAACAGTTGACGATCGTCACCTCTTCCATTTTAGTTACACACTGATGACTGTATCAACTCATCATGTGCCATATAAATCGGCCGCAAGTCTATTTACAAAGAATAATACTAAGAATGTATTTATTAATACCAATTTTCCATGACAATATTCTCGAATTCGAAAGCTTCACGTCGGTGCAATGACAGTTGAAGCTAAATCTCTTAACAATAGTACCCATGTACAAAACCAAGCACTAACCTGTTAGGTTCCGGCGATTGCACCCTCAAATTGTTCGGCGGCCCGTACCCCTGTGGATAGTCATACACGTACCCACCCGGGTTCTGCAAACAAACACATTCTGTCAACTCCGGACGTCAACAAGCCTGCGGTCAAACTTTGGTTGTACACTGTACATATACTACACTAGTAACAATCTTAAGAACTGCAATGGGATTATCTACTTTGGTTTCTTCGAATAGAGTCAAATTTTGTAAAATAGGGAGAATGGAGTTAAGTTCTTTTGAAATGTAGATTTTGTATTGTTTGGAATCCGTTGGTATCAAGGGCAAGTGTTTAGCAATTGGTTGATTATAATTTGCTA
>JALPQI010009414.1:0-44952 GCA_025490895.1 Thaumatotibia leucotreta
TTCTAGACATCAAAATAAACAAAAAATATGAGACCTAATCTCAATTTCCACAAAAAAAAAGTTTCATTTTTTTTAGACTTTTTGAATACTTTTTAACATTTCCAATACTTTTTATCATAACAAGAATCTGTTAAAATTATTTTTTTAAATGATTTTTTTAGGGACAAGTTCATTCGTTAAGTCTTTTCTTATTTTTTGATTGTCAGGCAAAAGGTGCGGTAATATTAGAACACATTGTGGTAGCATTGTAATCAAAAAGAAGTTTTATGACGAGTTACGTCGAAAAACTTTTTTCGAAAAAAGGTTAATTATCTCTGGAACCAAGCCGAATCCAGGAAATTTTATGTAACATTAAATAAATACTCTAAATATGCTCAGAAATTCAGCATTCAAATCATTCCGTTTCCTCGCGAACACCCTGTATACACATATTTTTAACAAAATATTATATATGAGGATAGGAAACAGCTTACGTACATATTATAAGAATGGGCATTGTTATTAACTATTCATTCATAAACTACTGAAAATCAATATCAATTTGGCTACGTGAAAGTAATATTACGTGAGTCACATGTATTACGAATGAGCCATGTCGAATTGGCACAAAGGTATCATAAATAACATAGCTATTAATGAATGAGATCAAACAAATAGCGATTTCAGGTTCATTCACTTTCTCGTTATGCCGTTTGTCAATAAGTCTTTCTTACTACGTATGTGACGAAATCACCTTATTGGCTTAATTAATTATAAAAACCTATGTGAAATTTTGTATTATTATTTTTTTCATTTGGTGGGCCGTTTTTTCTTATATTACCTACACAACTATCGATATTGATAAAAAAGTTTTTCACACTCGTTTAATTGCTAGTCTTTTGTTTTGCTATGGATTTTCCGGGCTCTGCTTCTTCTTCTTCTACCAAGCGTTATCCCGGCCTTTGCCAGGGTCCGCTTTCCTGCTACATTTCCTCCACTTTGCGCGATTCTGGGCATCTTCTACTGTAAGCCCATTCACACTCATGTCAGCCTTCACCACATCTAGGCATCGCCTCTTTGGTCTGTCGCGGGTTAAGGCATATGTTTCCTACGTAGTCAGGTGGCCTACGAAAAACGTGACCAAACCACTATCGCTAGAATCATTCCAGGCTCTGCTTATGGAACTAAAATTCTACAATTTCTATCAGGTTGAATGTTGCCTAGCTTATTTACTGTATTAACTCTCTGAACGACAATTTTGTTTGTCACACCGTTACGCGTTGTGATATTTTGGTCGGTGTTGACCTCACGTTGCGCGTGAGCAGCGTTAGCACGAAGGTCCGCCATGACAGACGCTCGCGAATCTGCTGAATGCTTGACGTTAAACGTTTGTGACGTGCGGAAGTCGTCATTGATTTGCGTATTGATTTCGGAATTTTAGTTGGAAGTTATATTAACTAGCACTATACATTTTCATATTAAAGGTACATATTCATTCAAAATTAATATTGAAGATACATTTAAAAATTTAATAGGACACACTTTATCATATGCAAGTGATAGAGATTAAAAAGTGAAAAAATGTACATTAGAAACACCGCAAACACCACATATACGGCATCCTGAGATTTCAAATCGGGCCTCCTTATATTCCCTTTATAAGGAAAACGGTAATTATGTTTGCCATTTACAAGGATATTCAACCAACCATAGCCAGATTCTAAATTTAGCCAAAAAAATAAAGGATGTACTCATTAGGGCAGATGAAAACGAAATAAAACAATTGAATGTGTTTACGCGTAAAGCTGTAAATTATTTTATAGAGTTTAATTGCTTAAGCGCCAACGTAAATGCCTTATAATTTGAACAACTCACCACAATACTAGTAACTATACGGGTTCAAGGGCGGTAACCTAGGTTATAAAATATCATTTTTTATACCAAAATGTGGTAGGAACCAAGAAGGTAGCTACAGGAACCTTTGAAGGTGCAACAGAGGTTTACTCTATCGTCACTCATTTTGAAGTTCGATAGTTTTGATTAACAGCTCATCGTTTGAGTGTTGTCGATAGCTACACCAGTAACCGTACTATGAGTTGGAAAATAAAGGATACGTTAGGTTTTACTCGATACGTAATACATGTTATGCTATTGCGCTCGCACTGACACATTGGAACGAGTCGCGATGGCCAGCTTTACGTATCGAGTAAAACCTAACGTTACCGATACTTGCAAAGTCATGGTAGAGCTACTATAGTAAGATAAACGCCAACCAAGTTATGTACCTTACACAACCAAATTGTATGAAAGATTAAACTGTCACGATGATATTTCCATTACAAATGGTACTGAGTGCATTAATAAAATAAATTAAGAACAATATACATATACGTGTAAGGTATCACTTAAATTCTGGTATCTTAGCCACACTATCATCATTTACAGACATCTGAAGCTAACGACTAGTCCTGAACTTCGGTCTCAAGTAAACTGCTAATAAAATTCTGTTTTAAACGTATTCCATAATAGAAAATCGTCGTTCGCTTTATCTTAGTTACACAATAATTCGTTAACGTGTAGAATAATAACCTTCATCATACTTCATCCACGAAATAAGACAATTTCATAAAGTTAGAAAGTACGTAACAAGCTTACCAGAAACCTTCGCGTGTTCGTTCCTTCAACAATCCTTAATTAAATTTCGAGTAGAATAATGTCGAATACGCCTATAGTTCCCAACGTAGATATAACGTTATGCTTCAGAAATTGTTTTAGGTAATAATTTGTTATCACTCGGCACGCACGTGATACGAAGCCGAATTTTATATATAACGACGCCATCGACCAATTTAATAAAATTGATAAGTCATAAAAGAGCAACTCTAAATTGAGATTAATTGCTACTGTCAAGCCTATTTTCCTGAAGTAATTAAATTGATGGGCAATTCAGACCGTACTTCAAAAAATGGTTACTGCTGTGCCTTCAGGAAAAAGTAAATTTACATACATTTCTACCTGTGGAATCTCTAGACATTTATTTAATATTTTAGAATATACGCGTCACAGCTTCCAGCTGGGCAAAGGCCTTTCATGTATTAGAAGAAAAGTGAAGGTTGACCTTTGAATTTCTTCGCGGACTTATTGACTAACTTATGTTTTTCTACTCTTTCTTCATTGAAATCTAATGGTAATATCAGATAGATATTCCGTAATTTATGAATATCTATCTAATATTACCAGTAGCTAGTACGAGCCAGGGTTGACCCATGACTGTTTTCGATCCGAATTGAATTTCAATGATGATTCACTTAAATTTGAAATACATACGGAAGAAAATATGTAGCCTAAAACTATAACATCGTTTAATTTTGCTAATACACTGTAGAGTGATTAGTTTGTATTTTAATACAAGTAACACATTATCATAAATCTTAATTCTATTCTGATAAAAAAACTGCAACAAAACTTTAATAATCTCATGACGATGCCGCTGTAGCGCCGTCGTAGCCTACGTATGAAAGTAAACAAATTGCTACACACGTAGCCATAGCCGTTGGCCTCGGCCGTGACCGTATCATCCTTGATCGTGAATTCGTGACCTGTTCGTAATAATTCCTCTGTCGCAGTAAATTATGTAATAGAAATAGATCAAAAGTGCCGTTAGCGGTTACGTGCGAAATGTCAGAAACAGAAAACCTAGGTATCTTTACTTCGGACGTGACTACCATTAAGAAGTTTAATAACAGCGTAAAAGATCAAACAAATTGTGTCACGGGACTAGTCTTTTTTTAGTAGTCGTACCCATATCATCGTTAATCTTTTGCTACCTCATTTCATGCATGTGCTTCACTTAAAATAATTCAGATATAAAAATAGTCACGTGAATGTCACGTAAGATTTAACAGGAAATTGAGAGCAACCACGAAAATGTTTTTTCTCGTTGGCACTTGATCAGATGAAGTTAGTGCGAAAGAATGCGTAGAATCACTGGAAACATTGGATGTGAGCATTGGCAGCCTAAACTAGACAATTTTGACACGCACTCGTGCGAAACACTAAGGAACTTCCTACTTGTTTTATTTACTGTATGCGATGTCAGTTTAATATGCGATGTAGGAGGACATAAATAAGAGAATATATCAAAAAATTTCATAACCTGTCCGTTTCTTTTATTGCACACTAAGGAGTTAAAGAATGCGGAAAATAAGGCGATGGCCGACACCTCAAAAGGGAAAGGGAGGGTTCTTAAGACTGCTTTGCATGTTATAAGGGTCGGCTATAACCTGCCGGGTTTCAGTCGCAGCCCTTTCATTCACACTAGCGATACATGTAGGGTAGTTACTCAGTTTGGAAGGTCACGGCACTTAATATTGACGTTGAGCCGATTTGTCGCATTAGGACGCTCACATTCGGACATGTCTGGCTTCGTTCATTGGACAAAAATCTGGTGTGGTGTCGGATATTCAGTACAAAGTAAACTCATTTATAACGTAAAGCCAAAAGTCATAATTCCATAAAACTCCCGAATTCATTGACTGCGGGAGTTTTTAGGGGTAAAAAAATTCAGGATCAGATTCGTGACCGCCAAACCGAATCGAAATGAACTTCCCCAACTTTCTGCATTAACATAAGGCGACAAGGCTCTTCTTGATCGGCCTAATGCTATACAGGGTGGCCTATTTATATGGGAAAATCACTACATAATATAAAACGAAATCGCTTCCCGATTTCTGACACCCGCGGCAAGAGTTGGGATATCAAGAAACACGCCATTAATACATTTAACCTTTCGTATGCTTAGTAGCAGATCTGCTCCAGTACAATTTGACTTTATGAAATAGCCGTCAAAGTTAAAAGTTGTTTGAATTGCTTGACGCTAACGCATATTAAAGGTTAAATTGAAATGAAAATATAAATCATTCAATCTTAGTAGTAATAATGTTGGTTTTGTTTTTCAAAGCGTCTGGGTTCGTTTTTATTGTTACTAAATTAGATGCTATGGTTCTGAGATTCAGACTTTCCCATTTAGAAATATGAAATTGGCCACTCTGTATAGGTCGATAAATGTGAGGACTTCTTTAAGAGACGGGTTTAAATGTCATTACAGTTCGGAACTGTGGGCGATCAAGACGGCACAAAATACTAACTAAGCTAGTAATCCCAGTGCTTACTACGAGTTGGGAGGTAATGTTTACTCGATACGTAAAGTAGGCGAGCACGATCGCTCTTACATTAGTGTGAGCGTGATAGACGGCTCCTACATTAGTGTGAGCGTGATAGACGGCTTTATGTATCGAGCAGAGAACCTTAGGCACTTGATACTTGCAGACTCATGGTCTATACGTCGGTATATATGTAGGTAGGGCTACAATTCGCAGACAAGAAGGCGTAAAGTGATTTAGGGACATTGTACGTGTCCGAATTCACACTTTAGTCTTGTATTTTCTATTAATTTAACAAAAACGATGCATGCTAATCCAGACGTTTAAGGAGTATTTTGATTACTTACAAATCCACAAACGTTAATATACTAAGCATTATGTACAAAGTTTATAAGTACCTACTTAGACAGACATAATCTTGTGTTTCGTAGTCCATCAATATTTTTTTGATTTAGTTAGTGTAACTTTAATATGCAATAATTATCGCCAATATACACAAGCAAATGCGAACATATTAATAACATATAGATTGGTACAAAATATAGTAAATAATACGTACCTAGTACCTACGTCATTAATCTAATTAAAATTGTCCATATCGGTAAACAACTTAGTGGACCTTTGGTAAAACAACAATGATTCATCAAGTAAGAGTTGACAATTTGAATGTATATTTGGCATCTTCATATTTGAAATATTTCTAATACTAGCTTGAGTAAATAAAGACAATCGATGCCAAAATATTTCATAGTGTTTATTAATATCCGTCACAAACACTATTATAAATATACACACGATATTCAATTCAAATAAAGGTCACAACCAATTTAATGAAAACGAAACTTACTGGCGTAAATCTAATTTGTGTTTTGATACGTGGTTCTAATAAAAATTCCCTTTGTTTTCGCATTCTGTGGACAAATTTGGCTAGTCAACGTTAAATGTGCGTTGGTTCTGACATCCAATTTAATTTTGCATAGCAAGCCAAACCTTGTTACAGAGAATACAGGGTGAACACTAAACAGCCAATAAAATAAAATGAAAATACTAGAATCTGGCACAAATCGACTTAAATGGTTCCATAATCCATAGTAAGTTCAGTCCCGGTTTCTGTTGTGGTGGATGCTGCTATATTAACTCTTTGTGTCACGGGTATCTGTCACCAGTCGTTCAAATTGGAACACTAATATCAAGGTGCATGCAGACCAAAAGAGCATTCGCTGTTCTATCCCTCTACTCTACGAAATTCGATCGTTACACGAAACGAGATTCGTTGATTTCGTAGAGGGATGGATTTCGGGGGATAGAACAGCGAATGCTCTTTTGGTCTGCACGCACCTTTATGATGTTCATATTATTAAGATTTGTTTTTAATTACACTTGGTGATCATTACAGTTGACCACCAAGACGAAAAGAGGAGACAACATACGACATTAGGAATTAGGATACCAAGTTATACAGAAAAGCACCATGATTAAGGAATAAATGTTTGTGATGCAGTGATGCCCTCACCGGTACTCGAACCCGGGTCCTACAGCCTAGGCGGGCGGAGTCAATACTGATTACGGAAGTACGGATACGGAGTTCGATACGATATTGACAGCAATATTTCTATAAGTAGAAATGAAAAGTGGATAAGTTGTAAGTACTTACATCCAACGGGAGTCGATAATCGTAAATTTCATTTCTCTGGGAAATTAATGGTGTTGACTCGACAGATTGCAATCTTAAGACGGTATTAAGTGTTGTCAAAATGACAACTAACTTCTTAGGTACAGATTTCTAGCAATCTAATGTACCTATACCGTTACTTTTGGTATTGTACTTTGGCCTAGGATTCGTGTTGATTGACAGTACGAGCCGGAATAAACTAATATAAGTAATTCCATCATTGCATCAACATCATATTACTACTAAAATGTCGTAGGTAAGTCGTCATTTAGTTCACTAAATCGGTGCCCACGAACGACGTCCGGGTCCATTACACTCATTATTTACAGTTTCTGATTTCCTCTCTCGGACCCATTTAAAGTGCCCACCCCGTATAATCCAGTAACTTCGTGGACCGTCTTATTAAAATGAATGAGGATCTTGATAGCCACGTTACGACTGTTATAGTAGAGATGTATGAGATGCAAGAATTTGCATTTATTATCATTGACGTAGCTAAGGAAACCCTCAGATAGCCCGTTTCAGGAAATTAAGTCCATGGGAAAACGGTAGCAGTTGCTTTTTTTACGTGAAAGATAATTGACTTGTTACGTACAAATTACAAGTATAATTGACATAACTTTCGAACAAAAACCCTTTATAGAAAGATTTTTTTAATGAGAAAAGACGCCCGAAGAACAAATTTGTAAAGTTTCTCTTATCGTTTTTCCCCTGGACTCTTGAGGTAAGAAATACCCTTCCGTCATCTACTCAACCGAAGGTATTAAGTGTTGATAACATCTATTAAAATTTTAAGCTGATTTAAACGGACGTTGAGAAATTGTGAATGGGATGATAAGATTTTTTGCTGTAGAACTCAAGAAATGTAAACCTTATTTAGCAGTGTCATACTCGTATTTCATAATTATTGCCCTATGTGTAGCAGTTCGATTACCTATTTCTGGTTGGATTTAGCCATCTAGATCTAGACAGTTAGGTACGTTATTACGTCTTAATATAGTACTTTCATCCTCAACTTCATGCTTAATTTCGCAACGAGTTGAGACGATATTTGAATGAGAATTATGCTTAAATATGTGACAGTATGTATACGACTAATGAGTGCAATTTCAGCAATAAAATAAATAATTTAAACCACATTTATTCCCAAACACTACTACCGTACAGTAAGCGTCTGTTAAACGTGATTGCGTGAATTACGTGCAAAAATAGTTTACTGTAATGTTATAATGGCTCTGCTGATCTAACTGTAATCAGTTCGCTGGTCGTGATTCTTGCCGGACCAAAGTGAAAAAGAATACAGTGAAATTGATACGTATTCCTTATTGAATCGCGGATCAATCTTAGTAGAAAAATGCTACATTCTCAATCTTCACCAGCCCGGTCGCAATAACCAAGTCAACTGAGAGGAAACAGCGAGCGATTTACATTTGATGTTCGCGAGATGACGCGGGTGTGGAATTCCGGCACAATGTAAATTTTTACTTCGTCCCATGTCAGATCGCTTTATGGTGAAATAACAATTTGGGTATGAACTTGGCATCGATGTGCATGTGAAGTTATCTTGTCCTTCACACAAGATATTGGTACCTATCTTGTTGTGTATAGACGAACTTGTCTGTCAATCGTGCAAAAAATGTAAATAAAATATCTTACAAAGATGGTGCGACAATCTTATTACCTGCTCTGGAATAAGATTGCAATGCAAGCGAATGAAACGCGAATTAGAAGCCTTGTTAGTTACAAGTTACAACATACAACGCTTTGTCAATAACGTGTTGTTTTTAGTATAGTACCCAATGAGTTAGGGGTGGGCGAGTTTTTGCATATTAAATTGAGGATACACCAGTCAAAGTAGTTTCAGGCAAGCATTTGTAGTTAGATGGATCAACCGAAGGTAGTAGGTTCGAATCCTGGCTTATATACATAAGTTCTGCCTAAGCAAGTGTTTATAAGTAAACTATTTAGCACCTTCATTAAATCTGGGGGGCACAATTACATAAAATTTACGATTAACTTGATATAAAAAGCAGCATAGACGTTCATTTTACGAGGATAAAAATACGAGAATGGTGTCCCTAAATTGTTAATAAGGTATGTAGCTTTCCCACGATTTTCCCTTTTGCGCAGTTAACTGAACCTTTTTAAAGGCTAGAATTTTATACCAGCCTCAGAACACTGGAACGTGGGCTAACGAAATTTCAAGTTGTTTTATATTTAGTAGCGAGCAGCTGCGTAGTTCACGTACTCTTTTTAGTGTTTTAATAAAACCAGAGAGTTTTTGGTACAAAGGAAGCTCATGTATGTACTTTCATCTACTATCTGCATTGAACCTTGATTTTTAGTTAATACAGTCGCCATCAGATATATCGGAGCGGCCACGGTGCCTGCGCAGATATTTGTGAGCACTTAGATAGGGAGCGTTCAAGTATTAAGTAACGCAATTTTTGAAGATTTTTGAGCCCCCTCCCTCCCTTTTAACGCACCGTGTAACGTTCTTCTGTACCCCCCCTCTTCATTATACCCTAAAATCGCAAGTTATGTTGTAGTTTTTATTCTTGGTATACTTTTAATTGCCTTTGCGGTAATCGGATTCCACGTGAAACGTAGGTAACTGAAAAGGGTTGCCAATTGGGGAGTAATGATTCCCTAGTTTTTTACTTAAAAAAAAAGAAACAATGTTACACAGAAATATGAAAAAACTGCAAGTAGAAGCCGTAGAAGGAAATGGATAATAAGGAAAAAAATCCGCAATTGCTTTTTATTATTATTGTAGAAATGATAATAGTGCCTACATATAAACAATCTTACGATAGCCTAAGTTAGTATTTTATTCAATATAGCAACATTATAAACCTCCAAGTCTATCGTAATACTAGACATCTGGCGTTCTTATTAAAAAGCCAGCCGCACAATTCAATATGAAATTGACATGCAGGATTCTAGTAAATGAAATCTCCAACAAAGGCGTCAAATTCGTGTCATCGCAAGGAGGACTTATAAATATGCAAACCACGTGAACTTTTGCCTCCCGTTTGATTGCGTTACCGCGGGTTGCATGAGAATATGTCCTTCAAAGTTTTTTTCCGATCTGAAGACGGTAAAGATTCGCTAGTAGCGTGGAAAATGTTTGCATTCTTGTTACTTGGACAAATATTTGAAGAGGACTAGAAGTATCTTGAAACAGACACAAAAAAGACTAAAATTAACATTGTGATTTTACATGTAGCAAGTAGGGCTACCGGTATCCGTGTTACCCGCAGACACGGGTACACGAATCCTTAACACCGGCGGTACTAAGAACCCGAACGACACGAAACGCCAAGAAACGTTTCCACTTAGAAACGTTTCCAAGTTAGAAACGTTTCCAAGCTTGAGTCTTGTGGATCCATTGCAATGGAATATCCGAAAAGCCTATGTTTTTTTAGTAAAAAGTCAGAAACTAAACAATACCTACCGAAAAATTCGAAGTTTTTTACGAATTACGCAGCTAGAAATTTTCTTTGTTAGTGGTTAAATGCGGTTCAATACTTTGTTCAAATATAAAACCGATGTTTATGAACCTATGTTTTAGATTGCCAATGCCACTACACATTGAGGGCGGGTCAGACACGGGTATTCGTGTCTTAATTACACGGTTCCTAATTACACGTTCCAAACGGGTAAGAAACCCGTTTCCCGGTAGCAAAGAAACGGGTACACGAAACCCGGACACGACCGAGAGCCCTACTAGCAAGTACAGATGTTCAGAAGAACCAGTACACAAACTTACAGAAATATCGCTGAGAATCGCTGAGACCTAAATAACAATAGCGATAGCAAAAATAGTCCAAATCTGAGAGGAATAAAGAGTCGGGGTTGTGGTTGAATAGTATTTACTTTCTCACTTGTTGGAGTTCGACAAACTCATTGAAAAACATTTGAACAGGATCGTCGGGATATTTTGAAACAACAACGGACACTAGGTACTAACCAAATTCATGAATATTATTACTCCAAATTCTGCTTATAAAAGACACTTGTTGACATTTAGAAGCAAATAAACAAGAAAAGCTAGCTAGACACATTGTGAAAACGGTCCTTGAAACTTTTCGATTAGACTGCAGAGGTTGATTGTGGCTGGAAAGAAAGTGTTTACATTCCCGCTAAACAAACCTTTGAGAAGGACAAGTATGTTGAAAGCACAACGGACAAGACTGATTTATAAATATTATGAGTCTATATTTATCTTACTTGTTCACCTGAGCCAGCTAAACTAAGTATATTTACGAAAATAAATATACAGTTAACACGGGAAACATAACAGCGAAGACGGCACCTACGCGATGGACAAATGCCATCCACAACGCGAAAGACTTAAATACTTTGATATCCGACGGGTGTATTAAAATGGAGCTTATCGCGCAAAATATGTCTCATATAAATATTATGTCACTTTGCGTGGCCGACCCTGCGCGCTGGTATGAAACGAGTAAAATGTATATCGTCATGCTCGATACACGCAACCATAACATGCGTACAGTACCAAACACAAATGTCAGTTATTTGAAAAAATCTTTGGAAAGCAATAGAAAAGAAAATACGGGCTTTTCAAGAACCAAATGTACACAATAACAACACGTAATAAGTGATATGGTAAGTGTGGGAGAACCTTAAGAATGACATAAAATTTAATTTCAGGTGACTGCCGCACATGTCAAAATTAGTAACATTAGGATGTAATAAAAGTTACAATACACTTGACCCTTAAAACTCTAGTTTCTTAGAGAAATTAATTATATTTAACCTAAATAAGCTTAAACTAACCCTGTAGAAACAACATACTAGGTATTTGATGGTTGATGAAGAGTATCTCGAAAATTCCTCTAGCCTTATTCACTTTCCGCAAACTTCAAAGTGCCAACTTGTCTTAAACTTTATAAGTAATCAGACTTGGCTTACACGACAGTTCCAGCAAATAAGATTTTTGCCCAGGAAAGATACTTTCCTGCTAAGTTCGCCAAGTGTCTTATGTGGATTTACTGTGTAACATTTTTATGTATTTCGCTTCTGTCGAGCCATAAACCATGTTTACGAGCCATTTCTGTTAGCGAGAAATACTTATCCCCGGAAATTACTGTCAAAAATGAAAAATTGCGGTCATAGTGGTTGGGAAATTAACCTTGTAGGTGAAAATATGTAGAAAACACCTGTTCTAAAACTTCATGGAGCATAAAAGATAGCCCCCACAAAACAATTTCTTTATGTATCCGAGCAGTTCCAGTCATTATGGGAAGAAGATGGGCGCAACGCTAAAAAGTGGTCTTATTCTTAACATTCGATCCACGTATTTGATAATATAAATTGGAGGTGACGCAAAACAGTTACATGGCATCGGTACGGCTGAATTGTCAGCTATAATCTTTACGATCATCAGAAGGGTTATGGCCGAGGAACACGGGATCCGGTCGTAACAATAACATATAGGTATTCGTATATCAGATATTTCCCAGTTAAATTGTCAGGAGTATCTACGGTGGTAGGGTGTTCCTGTTTAACGACTCCAGGCCTCTTCGCAGAGTTCCGGAAAGAAATTTAAAGTACGGCCTCCCTAAAACGAAGTGAAGGAACTTGGAAGTCGTTAAAGAAAATTGAGGTTTACATTTGGTAGGACGGGCACCCGATCGTACCAAACAAACGTATGTAAGTCATTCTAAAGATTAACACGATCTCTGAACAACTGGACGATTTGTTGTCTAATCCTGAAGAGATTAGAATTACATATACACAAACATCTTTATGAGATAGACCACCCTATGTGAAAATTATCAATAACTCTTAAGCAAAGGAACTCTTGCTTATATAGTAACTCGAGTACTCGACCCTTGTTCGCCTAATTTGATCAACGAAGTAAAGGGGGCTCTAAAAGCTTATTTGCCTTAACTTTGTTTGCAACTTGCCCACTTGTTCAAGTATTTAGCGGCTCCAGCTATTTACTTATTCGCAACATTCGTATTTTTCCGGTTCAGCAAAGAATTTCCCTGACCGGCAAGGTTTCTTTTAAGCAAAGTAAGTAAAAGTAAGTAAGTAAGCATTAACAAAACAGTGCAAACTATTTATATCAGACACGATATCTAGGCTAAGTATTAGTAAATATTTTATTTATTCCATCTGCTCTCAAAATACTATGTAATAATTGAGAGATCGTAAAGATATATAAATGGCGAACAGCCTTGCCGACAAAATGGTTATGCAATCTCAAAATTAAAGGAAAATCTTCAAGTAAAAATTTTAGAATGAGGTTCAATGGATTCGATGATATTTATAAACATCCTATCAGGCTATCATTGAATAAGATCAAGGTATACAATTTCATTTTCATCTAATACCGATTTAGCCGAAAATATATAATGCCTGTTCTTTACAACTTAAAAACGTTATTTTGTGTCTTATCATATCATTATGTCAAGGTACCGTCAACTGCTACAACTTTGCACGGAAATTCATGTTTTTTTCAAGTAACTCTTAAAGTATGTGTTATCTGTACTCTTTCTTACATTGCTAAGCTAATCTAGTTCAAAATACATTAGTATCAGGGTTCAAAGTATGCCAAATACTAATAGTTTAGCTTCTAGAAACATTTAAAGTTACAGTCAAAGTTGTAGCCAAAAGCTGCAACTTTGCCTGGTGGATTATCTGTGGTAATATATGGAGAATTTAAAAATGGAAACCCTTTTTAATTTTATAGCAGTCATATCTAAGCCAAGGTGCCAGTAGAATACACTAAATACTACGCAAGTATTTTTTTTACGACATAGGCATAGTTGTGACGTGTTCTACAGCATTTCCATACATTGTCCCAAGCGTAGCTAGGGTTGTGCCAAACAAAATAGACACCAATAATTTTACTAGTTAAAAAAATTGCATTTCTTTTATTAATTTGCTAAATTTCAGTATTGTAAGGGTTGAAATAACAAATAGTTAATAGTAGCTGAAGACTTAATTAATAAAACTATTTTGTTTTTTCATATTTTTTTTTATAAAATAAATATAGTGTCAACCCTAGACCAGGCAATTTTGGGACATGTACATTCTAAGAAACCTTTCCCAACATTGCCCGTCGTCATTCTGGCCTTAAAAGAGTTTATTTACATGAAAAACTTCATAAAACATCGCAAAGAGCATATTTACTTACCATATGAGTACTCCACAAGTGGCTATAACAGATATTTTCGCACTTATAATAAAAGTTTTGAACACATCGAAAAAACACTTGGTTGCTTTCTAAGCGTTAACACCGACTGAGTTTAAAAGTAGGTGTGCTGCCAGGAAAAAATATGTTGAAATGGGTTGCCAGATAAATTCTACAAATTTTACTATTTATAGAAGAAAAGAATATGTAATAGTTTGGTAGAAAAGTGGGTTTTTGTAAAATGGGCAAAATTGTAGCAGGTTGGCAAAGTTGCAGCATTCGACGGTAATAAAGTTTACCGAGCTTCCTTGTTGTTTGTTAAAACAAAAAGTAAATGTGATTTCTGTTTCAAATCACGTACATTTATCAAGGAGCTATCCACATCACTGTCATAAATTTCAATTGAGATGACCATCTTAATGATAGCAAGTGAGGTCAACTATGACATGCACATATTGCATTTATATTTAGTCAATGGATAAATACATAATACATGTTGCGGAAAGGGATATTTTCTGTGCAGTAAAATTCAGTAAACTATTAAGATCCGACCAAGTACATGTTAGATATAAAAAAATGTCTAGGTATCTACGATTGGTGCATTTTTACTTTTAGGATCAGGATACCCAAATAGTGTGAGATTAAAAAACCACAATTGCAGTCAAGGTTTGTAACGACAATTACGTACGATATAAGTATTTAGGAATTGAAATTTGATCGGTGTTTTTAAATTATAATATCACCTATAGTTAATAAAATTTGCGACACTGAGTTTTTATTGAAATTTAACGATTAATTATCTTTACAAACCTGGCAGCAACTAAGCTTTTTTAATCTACCCCTGTGTCTCTAAAAGTGAAAAAGCTTACCCACTGAATCAGCGTAAATTTTGTTCGACTTAACCTTTTCTGACAGAATCTATTCTACATTATAATAAAATATGCCTCCAGACTTCTAAACGTCACGTAATTCTGTCTTGCGGTCTTGCAAATGGCAGCCCAAGAAGCTAGTTTATGATAAAGTAACTTTAACAAGGGGCGTAATGGGGCGAAGCTTGGCTCAGAGGTTATAAATGTTTAAAATAAAGTAAAGCGTTTTACCCGCTTTATTGTACGAGTTCCTCGTACCATGAAAAACGGCACTCAAGGGGGCTGTGCTTAATAAAAAGGTTGAGAGTTCAAAAGGACATCAAATTGTCCGCAAAGTCAATTTTTAAGTCAGTATATTCATTCCAATTTGGTTTTCTTGTTTTTGATTATGTTTATGTTAGGAATTGAGACATGTTTTACATGGCTGTTAGTTTTATTTTTTAATTACCGTGTTGTTTTTCAGACGGTACGATTTTTTGGTGATTTCAAAGAAAATACCTACCGCTACCTACTACCTAGCTACCTACCTGACATAACTGAAAACTAAGATTTACCTAATAAAATAGAATGGTATCGTATCAGCTCGTCTGCAGACCAAAATCATCAAACTCATCAAAAGAAACAGACTTCTCAGTTGAAAGCCTGACATTGTTCTTCATAAGTACCCTTACTACCCTTTTTAAAACCACCATGACACTTTAAGAGGATGTCCATTAAAAAATGACTGAAGCGGGTCCCCATAACTGATACAAATACAGGCCGAGCGTGGCGTGCGTGGTTAGAATATCAAAACGAATGGACGGGTAATGGCGGAAAGTTGCGTAACATTTTGGTAACGTTCACGGGATAGCCTGGTGACTTACGCCGGTGTTTTTGCTGACTATAACTCGTGTGTAAATCTACCTTTAAAGGTTTTCTTACCTCTGGGAGACGGAAATAAAGGATAAACTGAGTAAGTGCCTACATCTATACTATATAGATCTATAGTTTCGGCGCTATGTAGAGAAGAGATGTAAGGTTTTAATTAGTTTGGAATGAAAGTAAACAAATTTTTAGTGACATAATGCATGTTTGGCAATGAAGCTAATGTATACCTGTGTATATCATTTCAGTTGCATACTTAGTACAAAATATTTGTAAGTAAATTGGTTCACTTCACGCGTACTAATTAGATACAATGATTACTCATTTCAGCGTATTACAAAAAACTGTCTGATTATTTAATTTAAACATGTCGGGCGTACTTTGATCAATAATCAATCGGTAAATGTTAGGTAGTACAAATTTGTAGGCAAGACAATAAACTTTAACATCGAAGTACTTAAACTAACTGCCAATGGCGTCAACAGATTTGATTACGACTGTTGAACAATTAATCCACAGTAATTTAATTTGATCACCCGGTTTTGGAGTGGGCATAGATAGAATAGTGATTTATTCGTCTCTCGAATCTAAAACACTCTTAGTTTATCAGAGTGGCATTTAGATTTGTAAAAAAGATACAGAGCTTAACTGTGATATTATTATAAGCCATAAACACAAAAAAGATACCGAGATATTTTCATTTTATCATCTTAATCAAGGACATCAAACAAATAAATTGAACAAACGAAATCCTGTGTCACGTGTATTTGCTGTTTGTAACCCTAATGCTGGTTATATAAGAAATCCGAGTGTTCGGAAGCAAATAAAGGGCTTATTGATCGGGACCCAGCTGACTGCCGTATTGGCCATGAAAGGGCGGGACCCACGAAAATAGCTGAACTGCGGAAGCATAAAGGAGTTATTAGTTCTCGTGGTTATTGCTCTTGATAATACCCCTTTGTGTCGAAATAGTTTCGCGTTTGGGAGATGCGGTATGTGCATTAATAAAATAGTAAATAGGATTCTCCGTCAAGTATATCGAAGTGGCCAAGTAATGGGCAAAGGGGAGTGAGGGTAAGATCACGAAGAAATACCCTATCTATAAGGCAAATAAGAGAATGCGAGGAACGAAAATAAAGGTAAAAGATAGGGCATGACAAGTTGGGAACTAAAATAAAAGGACCTTGATTTGTTCCTTGAGCTACGCTCACTACACCGACAGGGAACTCTTTAATAAAAGAGAGCTAAGTAAGTCAAAAATACTCTAAATGATGACACAGAATAAACGACGCGTAGGAGAGACGGAACCCATATTAATATCACAACAATCTATATTTTGCTTTAAAATACCTACATCAAAATCAGTGTTGTTTTCTTGGATAATCATTTATAAAATATAAATTTAGATTTCGTAATAGCAATTGTCAATGTCAACATCATCGTAACGTTTTTATACTTTTTGCGACGGTTCGCTAAATTCACGTTCATGGTCACGATCAGTTCGTGAATCTTGACCGCTAAGATTTTTCGCTAGCCAGCCAATATTTATGTTACTACAAGTATTTACCTCCAAACTATCCGGGCGTGTACTTCCTGACGCTTCGTTTCCGTGACATAAATCATTGATACCAGACAGTCCCTTTTCAGTTCAATTTGTACTTCATGCACGCTGTTACCTACTCGAATACACAATAGTTTTATTTAATAGGGTTGTCAAAAAAGCGCCAGTCTGGGAACATTACGAGTTTGTAGTGCTTATTGTTAATAACCTGTTGTGACATTCCAGAATTTCCAGACTGTTACTAAATAATGACTATTTAAACTATTGGTACGCCAATAACCACAAAAGGGTCGTGTGCTGTCACTAGGGTGGCAGAAACACCTAAAGCGGTTATGGCCTACCTTGTCAAAGCAATTGAATTACTGACGGACTAAGTTTATATTCGTTAATCGAGATACTAGCGATTAGGTCAGATTTTGACACGACAAAGCGCTCAAAAGTCCCTTTTAAAACGGGAGGATTCCATATGACAGGTTAAAGGGATAAGATGAGGGTTTCATAGATGTCTTTAGATTAGGTGAATGAACAATATTACTTTGCTCTTCCGCGATACAGAACGAACGATGACTCGAAGAGAGGCGAAATACGTGTAGAGTATAATGCTATTGGTGGTGGTTTGTTACAGATATCTGCGTATTTATATTTGCGGCGAAATTATATATTATTTTGGTTGGGAAATTAATTGCATGAAAAAAATACGCAAGTAATTATAACGGGTTAGGTACACTAATTAACTATACGTTCTGTATCGCGGAAGAGCACTGTAATATTGTTCATGCTTTAATATGGACTTACGCAAAGTAACGCCTGATTCAATTAATTACCTATTTAGATTAGGTATTTAAAAACAGCTGAACTCCTAATCTACTAATATGAATTTGGCGAGAAACGATTTCACTCAAAGTCTCAGATGTACAGACAACTGTACTAACAGAAACACTAACTAAGGGACTCGGTGAACCTTAGAAAATATTTGCACATTAGAAAATATTACGAATTATTATTTACAAGTTGTACAAGAGGAGGCGTATTGTACCTGAGTAGACGCACCGCTTATACTTTATATTAACTACGTAGGCGGTTATTTTCTGACGTAACTCTCTTCCTGGACATTTATCATTGCTTTTAGACAGCCCTTTTCAGGTCGATTTGTTCCTTATAGACGGCTGTTGAACTACTTCATTATATAAGAAGGATGATGCGGATAACAGATGTTAAGATAGGGAAGTAATATTAATCGCAGCAAAAAGGCAAAAGGTTGCGCCGGAAGATATATCGCCAACAAATTTTGATAAAAAATAAAAATTATGAAAACAGATAAACTCGCGTATATGTATTATTAATTAAATTTAACTTCGTCCCGACGTTTCGAACACTTTACAGGGTTCGTGGTCTGCGGGCGACTGACGAGTCTTTATTTTATTTAGATGACTATGATGATGTTCGATCGAATGGTTCGTCCAAACGTCCTTTATAATATTGATATACTTAATAATAATAAATAAATATCATGGGTAATTCGTACACATAACGACTTAGTCCCAGATAAGCTTGTGTTGTTGTAGAGTTGACATTGATACTTAAATATAAACTGCCATAATAAATAATTTTGTTATAAGTTTACAAAAAGATGCCCTCATCGGAATTCAAACCCTGGACCTCCGGATTCGCAGGTAAAGTAAGCTACGGAGGCCGCCAAACATTATATCAAACCGCGATTAGAACGGGATTTGAAAGTACTGTTGACACGACAGTGTAAAGTCAATCTAGGATATATTTATAGTTAAATCAATATATTTGTAGTTTATGTTCAGAGACTTACAGACAATAGATTAATTAATCACTCGCGAGATCTACAAACAACTCTTTTCTTGATAAATATTGTGTCAATTGTTGTGTCAACAGTACTTTCGAATCCCTTTCTGATTCCGGTTTGATAATACATTCCTTAGTTAGGTAATGTAAGTTCATTCAATCTTAAAACCACGGTTTTATAGAATGTACGATATACTAAACAGTCTGAATAGGGTCTAGCGTAATTTGCTTGTGGTTTTCTGTTAGGATCGTACTTATCCCAGTAATCCTCCGGGCCTAATGCAAACATCAAAAAACGTATCTCCTGTTTCTGTCACTTCGATGGCGCTTTCATTGAAATGGCAGAGACAGATACAATTGGTTTCAATAATCAATTATTATTGGGCTTTGTAATTAACCATTACGTCGTGGATAGTGCAATACCGCGTATCTAACACATGTCAATAAGATTCTTATTTCAAACGTACTTCTATGGAATCTAATATTTATCTGCACGTGTTAGTTACGCGGTATTGCACTATGCCCGACGATTAGTAATAATAATTATTACCAGGTATTAAAAATGTCGAATGTCGTTAAGGATAGGATATTTAATTTATTAATTATATTTATATCTTCTTAATACATTTTACAAAGTCTCTCACCGCAGCGCTTTTATTTATTGCGAACTGCATGTCACAATGTAGCAAATAAAATGCAAAAAATGTCATCGTCAATGGGAGGGTGGCTACTGGCCAAGTGTGCTGAATTTAACTTCGTCCAAGAAAACAATTACGGTTTGACTATTGCATTGTATGTAAAAGATAATCTTGAAATGAGATATATTTAATATTTTCTTCGGTTACCGCGAGGACTACACATGAAATAAAATATTTTAAAAATAAAAATAAAACCGCCTTCAAAAATTCGCCCGAACTAAAAAGTTAAAAATAATTTTGGTTCCTACTTCTTAGGATTTCCTACCCAAACCTTTAAACCTTTTACCCTATTCATTGAAATAAAACATTATGGCTAGGTACCCTACAGATTTCTTAGAAGTCGGTGCCAAGCCGAATACGTTCATAGGTATATATTAGACAGAGCTTTGTAACTTACTGTCACTCCGATTACGCTTTTATCAACAGAATAGTCTGCCTCAGTCATTTTCATGAAAGCATAACCGGAGTGACAGTAAGTTACAAAGCTCTATCAAATACATATAAGTACTCGCGAAGTGAACATATTTGGCTTGGCACCGACTTCTAAGAAATCTGTAGGGTACCTAGCCATAATGTTTTATTTCAATGAATAGGGTAAAAGGTTTAAAGGTTTGGGTAGGAAATCCTAAGAAGTAGGAACCAAAATTATTTTTAACTTTTTAGTTCGGGCGAATTTTTGAAGGCGGTTTTATTTTTATTTTTAAAATATTTTATTTTTTGCTTTTTAGTAGTGTAAATATAAAATCGTTATTCAGTATGCTCTAAATACTTATAATTAGAATGTACTGCACTGTAGTAGGCCATAAAACCTGAACTGGCGAACTTATATGAATACAAAAACAATTTCAAAGGTAACAGACTTAGCATGCCAATATTATTTAAAGAATCACTAACCGCTAACCGACATGTCATAACTACTAAGCAAACACTTGAATAGATCTCGAAAATGTATGACATTTGTTATATACAAATAATCATTCTTTGTGTATAACAAATGTGATCCTCATGATCCTCCAACCCCTAATCGTTAAGGAGTTATTCCTTTCATCATCAGCTCACCAACATGAGACTATGACCACCTAAAGGCAAATACTCGAATAGCCTCCAAAATATATGAAATATGTTATATTTAAAGAATTATCCCCCAACTCCTAATCTCCAAGGAGTTGTACCTTACATCATCAGCTCACCAACATGAAAGGATGACCACCTAAAGGCAAATACTCAAATAGCTTCCAAAATACACGAAATATGTTATACTTAAAGAATTATCCCCCAACTCCTAATTGCTAAAGAGTTGTACCTTCCATCATCAGATCACCAACTTAAGATGTTCATGACTAGATGCAAATACTTGATTAGTCTTCGAAAATAAATGAAAAATATCATGTGTGCCTACAACATTTGAAGAGTTCCCTCGATTTCTCCAGGATCCCATCATCAGATCTGGATTCGGTGACAATGGGACCAACTAGAAGGTATACCCTTTCAAACAAAAAAAGAATTTTTCAAATCGGTCCACGCGTCTTCGAGTAATCGGGGAACATACATAAAAAAAAAAAAAAGATTTCGACGAATTGTAAACCTCCTCCTTTTTGAAGTCGGTTAATAAAACTATGAAAGCGGATAAACTCGCGAATAATCTTCTGACGTTTCGAACACTTTACAGGGTTTTCATATTTTTATTTTATGAGATAAATTTCTATATATACACCGAATGCTCAGCCGGGAACGGTTATTCAGTCTTCACTTTATAATGTTGCATGAGTAGCAAGAGTATGAAATAGGTATTCGCTAGGTATTCGTCTATACTACGTATTCTTGAAACTTATATAATATATGGCCGACCATTGGTTGGTGCCACAAAACAGAAAACAATATTTTATTTTTGTTCTGTGATTGGTGGCCAGCTTCTGGTACGTACCACTCTACTCTACCGTTGATTTGACCGTTTATTATCTTGGGACCCTATGCCTAGCTATATAGTCATTTAAAAAAAACTTGTATTTGATACAATAAGCCAAAAGAGAAATGTCGTAAAGTGAGAATGTTACATGTAGACTTACTACGTTTCCAGGCAGTATGAGATACGCATTTTTTTTAAAGTAGTGACGATAGATCGTTTTCGCAACAACATCGCATAACAAGTAGGTATGACGCATTATAAAACATTTAATTGTTCAGAACTTTATTCTTGATCAGAATTCAGGTTCTTCGGTCAGAATTCAAATCTAAATCACAGAACACATAATTATAAGTATACATAAGAAGCTAAAATAAAACCTTATGTATAATCATAATAACTTACGGCTTAGTAAAATTTGAGTTAAGATATCATCACGATTAGGATATTTAATAGTTGAAAAACCCATTTTGTATTATGGGCTCTTTACTCCCGCCGCTATGGATGTAGTTAATTAACTAAGGACTACGCGAAAATTGTTAATATAAGCGGAGATCAAAGCGCCAAAAAAACAAACTGAAACTTAATTATACTTTCATAATAAAGCCAGCGAGGGAACGCTACTTGTATTTACTCGTCTTTGGTATTAAGATTGTGTAATAGAGAAAAAAATCGCACGTGTACACGTAATAAAATGATAAAATAATGCTTCTTATCACTTTAAGCTATTATGAGATTGGAATCTTGCCACGCTATTTGTTTTTTTCTTGTTTGTATACTTAAATAGTTTTTTCACAATGGCTAAAAATGTGTGTACATCGTTTTACTACTATTATTTTGTTTAAAAATTCTTAGTACAGAATACAGATAGCTCAATACAGGAGATCGTAAAGGGACATCTCTCATTACACTGTTCATAAAATTTTCATGTGAGTGCCGCCATCTATTGAACATCAGCGATAACTCGATAAATGTCACGAGAACGAGAATAAACGGTAGAAACACTCATGTCGCTTCACATTTGAGTTTCAACGTTTAAATACAGATGGCGTTGTAAGCGTTGACCTAATTATACGGAATTAATGTTGACAAAACCGTTCGAGAAAATACTATAATCGATAAAACATATTAGGCACACCAATTCCCCGGTTGTTTAGGGGAAAAACGTCTATTAAAATTAAGCGTGCTTTTCGTAGTAGCTACAACTACTTTTTAGTACCAGTTTTTTTACTTATTTAGTTCCAATTTCAAAGTTTGGTATCAATATTGTATATTAAAAGAACATGGTACCCGCAATAAAGTACCCATTGAATACCGAATGTCCATTGCAAAATTATAACATATCCAAAAGATAGCAAAGGCACATAGATTGAGTCAAACTTATGATTTCAAAATTTCAAAATCTAGGTCAAAATCAAGATTAATCGTAACTAAAGACCGAAGATCTGGCGATTTCCTCGCACAACGCATCAGTAGGTATTGCGATACAGCGAGGAAATGCCGCCAGCATCCTCGGTACAATGCCACAAGGGCCAATCTTAGATATAGGTTAAGATAAGTAGATTAGTTCGATTTAATTTTATGTAGAAATATAAATTGTACAATCTTAAGAATTCAACAAAGCATAGGTACATAAATATACGAAATAATACTGATTGGTAAATTATGCAGTGCAAGGCTGAATGACCTTGTTATTGTTAGTAGAACATTCGAATATTCTAGATATGCTGCATACAAAATATATATAACACTTATAGAATATCGGCAATAGAAAAGTCATTAGTAAATTGTACTTACAAGATTTAAATTGATGAACCAGAGAGGCGCTGTCAGCCGAGTGGTGGTAATCGTATAGGGAATGACCCACCAAATCGTCTTTGCCGAATCCCAGCGTCTTCGTTAGACTGTAATAAAAACATTTATTCAATCAATCAAATGCTAGCAATACTACTTAGAAGCATACATAGGCATTATCAAATAAAAAGCAAACATAATTGCAATAACTTAAAAGTATAAAAGGCATAAGGCATTAAATAAAATTCAAAAATAAAAAAAGTTCGATTCCCAAAAACAAAGAAAGTCCTATATCCTTCGTGAAGGTCACCCAAAAGAGGGCAGACTTCCTATGTTTAGGTTATGAATGTTATGATAGGTTTACCGGTAGGTGACCTTGCATGACCTAGCTATTGCCACTCCCTTTACAACAAATATCTAAGCTAAACAAACGATTTTTGAAATAAAGAGTGATTAATCAGTGAAGGTTAATATCCTGACGGGTTACTATACGAAACTTACAAAGTTATTCGAATATCCCGCCATTTCTGCCAAATCCAGGAACAAAAACACAATCCTTCAAGGATTTACACAAACACTTGTACGACAACACAAGAATAATACACACCACAACACTATTTCAACATAAAACAATACCGACACACGTAAGTTTATCTCGGACTATGTACAAAACCGCGAAATCACTCATGTTTAACCTACAAAATACATTTGAAGGTGATATTTTTGTTGATATTACCCGGCTACGTTAACAAGCGCGGTGTTAGGGGCGCGTATGCGAGTTCAGTGGCCTTTTCAATTTGGGCAGGTAAAGCGGCTTTCGAATACTTTATATAGCGCCACCTTTTGTACTGATAAGGAATTGTTAGGTATTGTAGCCGTCTAAGGAACTAATTGTGACAACAATAGTTTCATCATTAGAACAAAGATGGCAGTACGGGTGAACTAAATATTTTCTGTAATGAGATGAGTGAGATCAATTCCATTCCAGAATAGATATTTTGTACTCTGTACTCATTTATGGTGTTCAATAATTGCTAGGTAAAAGAACATGTCGAAAGACAGCAAATTTTAGTCATCGTAAAAGATTGTCAAACAGTTTTATAAAATACTTACGCTTCATCAATGTACGTGAACTTCATGTCCAAGCTATGTTTCGTCAGGAAAGTCTTGCTGTCCAGCGGTATCTCTATGTTAGACGGGTGCGGTATGGGCCGCCCAACAGCGACCAGTGATGGGAGTTTGGCGCATTTGTCGTCTTCCTTCTTGTCATCGTCTTCGAGTTTGCCGCGTTTTGTCTCTGGGGGGACTAGCATGTGGCCCGTTACGTGGATAACCTGAAATGAGATTGTGCTTTTAGTAAAATATACGTTGATAATAATGCGTGTATAATGCGTGTAAAATAGTTTGCCAGAGACATAAATTAAAGAAAATGCCAACGTCAACAACCAAACTTAAAAAAATCACGCCTGCCGTGTAAAAACGAACATCCACAAGTTATATAACATTTTTATAGGGTCGGACAAAATGGAGTAAGTATACAGGGTCAAGTATCGTATTGTGACGTCATATAGCCTGTGACACTGGCCTGATAGGATTCTAACGATACGCCATACATCAAAATTGGATGAAGAATTAGTTACTTATTTCTAGGGGTATTTACGGAGAAACTCACATACATACCCACTCAATGAACCTTGAAACAACATACTCCTTTTTTGGTCAGTCGAGTAAAAACTATGCAGTTTTGTAGAGGTGACAATGTACAAAGTTAGGTTTCGAATAATATTATGTATAAATATGCAATAGCAAGCATAGCTGTAATTGGAGACATCTCTTTAAATTAAAATTCTTAGGATGTTGCGTGTCTAGAATGCACCTATTTTACGCGGAATCAGCGACTTAAATAATTAGACTTGTAATTCAAAGTACCCATTGTTTTATTGCAACTATTGAAGACTAGAGTATTGTATCGCTGAAGTGATAATTAATTACATTTTCTTCTAGTATACTCGTACCTAATGGTTAATTTCAAATGAATAATTTTTTACAAAATAAATACCAAGTATACACGTTAATTTTGTTCAAAGAAATCAATAAATAAACAATTATTTACTTTATAAAATAATTTAAAAACAACTCAATCAAATAATTTGCTTATAAGAATTATAAATACCTACATTCTGCGATATTAATAATTAAAAATAGCTACATGTGGGTAATTTTCACTATTCTACAAGCAAAATTAGATACTTTAATTTAAGTACACGGAAATGAAGTTACTCTAACGAGTTTTTAAATTAGGACACAAGACAAAGAGTTCGGACCTTCAACAACGATATATTGTACATACGTACTGTGATTAATTTAGGACACTTTGTATTACAAGTTGGATTCGGGATTCATGTACCAAATGAGTTAAGTGTAAAGTGTTTCAAGTTTATACTTGTATTATAGTAGGTTTGGAGGATTAACCCCCTTATTCATAAACGTCTGCTAACTTAACAAGTCGCTAAGTATTGTTTGTCCCTTTTGCTCTTATAGACACATTGTTAAGACCGAAAGGGACAAACAATTATTAGCGGCTTGTTAAGTTAGCAGACGTTTATGAATAAGGGGGTAAGTAGATAGTAGATACCTACTCCAAGATATTAGGTATCACGAATATATACCTACTATCAATTATATTAATCCAAATCCAAATTTCGTGTGTTTTTATGATATGTAGGTATGGTATGAGTGACGGGAAGATCGACCAATAGAAATCTCGTTGAAGGTAGTTTTTCGCGAACAATACAGTTTTTTTTTAAATATTCACCTACTTTTCCAATAACAAGTACACTGAAAAAAATATTTACCAAAGTGACTTAGGTTGGCTATATTACGAGGAAACTTTGATATATATCTAACAAATCCTTGCTATCAATTTTACAAAACTAAAAAGGTTGAAGTCGATACCAGAGTTCTGGTTAAATCAACAAAGAACATTGTACATTATACCAAACAACTGGTGAAATCAACAAAAAACTGGTGTAATCAACCAAATTAATTTAGTAAAATGCCAACATAAAAAGTTTGGTAAAATCAAAAAAATATTTGTGATAGGACCCAGTCAACCTTAATTTCCGGTTAGAATTACGAAAGATCTGATAAATCCAACTTAGCATTTTTTTCAGTGTAGGGAGCTAAATGTCAGAAATTTTTCGATCCTAACGCAATGATTCAGAAGCAATAAGCATATTAAAAGATGCACAATCGTTTCTTTGCTGATGAGCGTGCAATTCAGTCGTAACAGCAATTCGCGCCAACCAACGCGTTTGACCTTTGGGGATCCTGTGATAGCCGTACGGGCTAGTGTATCTATTAATACTACATATTTGGAGTAATACTGCTATTATCTAAGGAAACGCACCTTAGAAGAAGTGGACTTGAGGTGCACATTACGCCCCTTGCTGGTAAGCGTGCAATTTAGCCGTAACAGCAAATAGCGCCGATCACCGCCGTTCGATCGCCGAGCTTCGCAGATCTTATCATAGACGCTCATATCGTACTATTTGGCCCCTTATACGATTTATTATATAAGGAAACACACCTTGAAAGAAGCGGACTTGAGGTGCACATTACGTCCCTTGCTGGTAAGCGTGCACTTTAGCCGTAATAGCAAATCGCGCCGACCGCCGCCGTTCGAGCGAAGAGCTTCGCGGATCTCATCATGATCGCAGGGGTGACTGAACTCGAACACGCTTTGACCCATGATTTATTATTATTATTATGATTTATTATATAAGGAAACACACCTTGAAAGAAGCGGACTTGAGGTGCACATTACGCCCCTTGCTGGTAAGCGTGCAATTTAGCCGTAACAGCAAATCGCGCCGACCGCCGTCGCTCGATCGCCGAGCTTAGCAGATCTTATCATAGACGATCAATTCATATTATTTGGCCGCTTATACGATTTATTATATAAGGAAACACACCTTGAAAGAAGCGGACTTGAGGTGCACATTACGTCCCTTGCTGGTAAGCGTGCACTTTAGCCGTAATAGCAAATCGCGCCGACCGCCGCCGTTCGAGCGAAGAGCTTCGCGGATCTCATCATGATCGCAGGGGTGACTGAACTCGAACACGCTTTGACCCATGATTTCCATCTGAAAATAAGAATTGTAATCGTTTTAACAATTTTTTGGCTAGTGATTTACTCGGTTTAGGTAAAGACTTCCAACGTTTGTAAACTTGGACTTTATTCTTTGGTGTATGACATCTTATATTTACAATTTATAATACCTGTGATATAGTAGTGTGACTAGTTAAATAACACAGACCAAATATTTTATGGAATAAATTAATTAGTTTTATAAAAACTTGTACTAATGTCTAATTATATAGAAATATATTCGGCGTGTTTAAAAATTTTTAGATACCTACATAAAGGTAAAAGAGGTAAAGGGACGGTGACTTAACCCCTTGTATGCCGGAACGTGGACCCGTGTACGAGAAAACTATAAGAAAAAAATGATTCCGGCACACGAGAGGTTAAGTACTTAAGTTTTTTACCTATACCTACTTTCAAAACGCAATATGAAAGTACATAATTATGTGACATGAGTGAAAAATGTAGCAGGGAAATCCCATTACAAATTAATTGAAATATTTCAGGGCTTTCTTGAACCTCAACCTATTGCCAATATTAGTATTAATTTTGTATTATATAGGAAAACCGATTTAATTATCCTGTTTATTCCCCGACTGACGACCTAGGCATCACATGAATACCTAAGCCTGAAATAAATATATAATATTCTGCGAATACAGCACTAGTAAATATTACGTTCTGCTGTTTTAAGGTCTCTGCCCACTAGACCGTAGCATACCATGACCGTAGCATGAACGTATCAGACACGGAATGTGAGACGACACGGACTACTATGCCCACTATAACGTGTGTACATCGTTTCATATCCGTGCTAAGCCCGTTTAGTGACCGTCGCATCCGCGTCGCAACCAAGTATCATCCGCGTCGCAACTACGTATCATCCCCGTAGTATGAGCGATTCATATCCGTCGTTATCGTTCCATTGTCACAGTTTTATCAGTATCAAATTGTTTTCGCGCCCTTTAGACTACTATCGCTCTGCTAGTATTTTCCTAGGAGTCTATTTCTACACCTATTTTTCTGAGCAGACATCGTAAACTGCGATCGAAATCCATTGAAGTACTAGAGTTGTTACTGATTCAAGTCAAAGTCAAAAATTATTTATTGAGTAGGCTTAGCAACAAGCACTTTCGAATCGTCAGTTATGCTACTTATACATTTATATGGCGGAGTGTGTTTATTTATCATTAATATTATTAAAGTAATAAATTACACTTATCAATGTCTAGGTAACCTAATAGACACTGATAAATGTAATCTATGATATTAAATTAAAACTTCTTGGAATTGGTAAATATATTGTCTATAGATTTATGAGAGTACATTATGTTCTTGTCATGATTGTCAATGTGACTCCGTCAAGTACTGGTTTTGTTTGATTATTTTTACATCTTCTAATAGTTTTGGAACAATAATTAATTTTAAATAACAATGGAGCAACTGAAAAAAAAAATCGAAAAAAAAGATATATCGATTTTGTGTAGGTACATATTGTAATAAAAATCTAAAACCAATAAAATTTATTTTAGAAAGCCACATCAAAAGCACGATTCTTACCATGTAAAAAAAGAAACAAATTGTGCAATCTATCTGGATAAATTCGTTAAGTTACACGACTGTTTCAAAATTGACATTTCTTTCAATTATTTTGTTTGTAAGAAACGAAGTAATATTTTTCGATCTCGATGAAAATCTTCGGTTTGCGGGTTTACAATCAATTAAGTAAGTTTTTTTTTTTTAGAAAATAGCGATGCTGATTATATTGTTTGCGTTGTTTCGCCATAAGAAAATTATTACTCACTATCGAAAGTGAAAAATTTGGAGAGTTTTGGATAAAAATTGTAAATACAATACAAAAATGTAAATAGAACCCGTATGCTCACCGTTTCGCCGCCTGCGCACACCGTACCGGCAACGTTGCGTGCCATGCACGTAGCGTGTCGGGGCCGGCAAAATATTCTCGCCGACAATTCTTGTCGGTCCGTGCATGGCACGCGACGGTGTTGGCCGGCGACGGAACGTCCTAGTGGGCATAGTCTCATACTTTTCCATACAAAGAATATTTTTTTGTCTGATACGTTCATGCTACGGTCATGGTATGCTACGGTCTAGTGGGCAGAGACCTTTAGACTTTTTCTCATGGAATCGGTTTACTTGTAATACCTAGAAACGTCTTGTTATAAAATTAAACACATATGCTAGAAACTAAATATTAACTAAGAAACAGTGCCCTGCGTCTGGTGATCCACTGGCACCAAGTCGGATTCTGATGACAGGATCTTGAAGAAATCAGTTGACGTAGATTTTCTATTTTTTTTTAATTTGGTGATTATTATTTATTTCAAGTACATATGGCATATTTTGTGGAACCACTCAAACTGTTTTATTAAATACTAGCGACTGTTTTATTAAATAAACCTTCCTCTTGAATTATTCTACCTATTTAAAAAAATCTCATCAAAATCCGTTGCGTAGTTTTAAAGGTTTAAGCGTACAAAGGGACATAGGGACAGAAAAAGGGACTTTATTTTATACCATGTAGTGATTTATCTACCTTTTCATCACACTTGCTGTCTAAGCGCGCCATTGCTTGCATGCGTAGCGGGAGTAATAGAAAAGTGAAATTCCCTAGGGAGTAATAGAAACGTCAGTACGTCATTTGATAATATTTTGTCTTAAAAAATATTTTTTTGTCGGCAAGTGTGATGAAAAACATTGTATGCATCACGGTCGGTAAGCGGAATACTAACTCGAGCTCTAACACTCTCTAACACTCTCGTTAGTAATTCCGTACTTACCTCCCTTGATACACAATGTACTATTATCCATAAATAAGACTTTAAGCACAGCCAACGTATCTCCTGTAGGATTATATTTAAACTGTGACAAAATGAGACACTTAAGTACAAAATTAAAATGCATTGCAAAAGCACTTGCTGCAATCCTGGCACGTTACCAAATTCCTGACATGTCAGATAAAAACCTGACGTTTGTTAAATATTTTTACAAATATAAACATAATTATGTTTACATTCTTTAGCAAACGTGATCACTCGTGGTCACTGATCATAAGTAAACAAGCAAAGGTGCAGATAATATACATTTATGATAATGCAAACTTGTTCCAAGGGGTCATAGTGCATGTTTGTATAGTTTTGAGTTCCAAATCTTGGTGTAACTTTTGTTTATAAGGGGTCAACGTGCATGTTTGTAGTTTTGATTTTCGAGGCTTGGATACATCACATGTACCAATGTCTGCCTGGGACCACGGGTGTAACGTCATGCCCGAAACGTCTGGATATGATTAAACGCAAGTTTACGCGATTAAAACCCGTTTGTCTTTAAAATATGAGTGATAATCGTGAAAGTTTAAATCAATATATCACATGTACTGTCGGAGATTCTGTGCACTACCTACATATCGTCGGTTGACCACCAGAACTCACTAAGTTAAGTAACAAATATGTACTTGAAATACAGCTCGTATCTCAGTTCTGACTTCTGATTCAATAGTGCCATACGACGTTGCTATTGCTAAGAGTATTTAATGGTAATGACAGTTAAGGGTAGTTTTAGTTGTCATCCGACGATAGTACACGGTGTAACGTCAGCATTCCGAAAGATTTTAATGCTGGATTCCTGACCATATTTAGAGTCTTTAATGTTATATAAAATTTCCTGGATTCGGCTTGGTTTCAGAGATAATCAACCTTTTTTCGAAATAAGTTTTTCGACGTAACTCGTCATTTAACTTCTTTTGGATTACAATGCTACCACAATGTGTTCTGATATTACCACACCTTTTGCCTGACAATCAAAAAATACGAATAGACTTGACGAAATAACCTCTACCTAAAAAAAAACAATTGAAATAAATAATTTAAACAAATTGTTGTTATGATAAAAAGTACTGGAAATGTTAAAAAGTATTCAAATCGGCCTAAAAAAAAAGAAAAAAAAATTTTTTTTGGTGGAATTGACATTAGGTCTCATAATATTTTTTGTTTATTTTGATATCTAGAATGCATAGTTAAAATCTTTCGCAATGCTCGCGTAACACCGTGTATAACTGGTAATTTTCTTTCTTCTCTTCTTGCAATATACTCATTTAGGTACGTAAACCGAAAGAGAGAGACGAGTGACATTTTGTCGCGCACAAGCCTAAGCCATTACTATTAGGAATTATTCCATTCGTTAATCGGCCCGTGCGCAGTGACGTCACGAGGCCGACCCACTTGCGCCGGCGGCGCTGTATGCATGAACACGTGGTTTGAATCGAGATATTTTTGTGGCTTGGTATTTTGATAAACATAAACTTTTGTTTTGGCAGGATCGTACCCGGATATAGTGTATTTGTGATACCAGATTTAACAGTGGGGCACTGATTTAAAATTCCGAAAAATAACTGTAGGTACAATCGCAAGATGCAGATTAGGCCCAATCCAATATAATACACTATACTCTGTTTGGTTAGGTATTTAACTAAATGTAAACAATCTTGCAGTATCTTTTTATTGAAAAATGCAAATGCTAGAACGCACGATTTTTTTTAAATTTGCCAAGAAAAGGGCTAAAAATCCAAACCAGGTACTTAATGAAGCAAAACAACGTAAATCACTGTATTTCCTTGTTATATCATATATATTTGCTAAAACATACTTTACACTCGTGGTTTGCAATATAAATACACTGTAAGATTGTTTATATTTAGTTAAATAACTAACCAAACAGAGTATAACAAAGGAGAGCACTTGATCGTAGTGACTGAAGTATAACTTGACCTACGAACAAATAAAATAGTGAAGCCGCACGCCTTACTAAATGGCCTTCCAAAAATAGTCCTGAATTTTATTTGACAAGTGTCACCCCCTCTTCAATGCATCACACATATAAAAACTTAAACCTCTATTGAAAAAAGTTGTGATTGGTCCATCAAAGTTTTGATTAGCTATATTTTATAAGCATTTGTCAAAATGTTTCGCCGAAATATGTGCGGTGTTAAGGAAAGCGATATGTCCTGTCTAAATATTTTGACACAATTGAACAATTGTTTTTGGGGGTATTTTTGAGCTGGTGTTAGGCGTCCATGTATATGGTCGCAGAACTTGATACTAAAGGAATCAGTTGCCCATCATCACACCTTGCACGATTTTGCAAAGGAACATAGACTGGCAGCAGAGTTACCTCGTCCCAAGTGTACTCGTAGACGAGACAGTGTATGTTATATGTATCTAGGAAATACAAACATTACAGGCTATATCCCTACTACTATGTACTCTAGTGTTGACTAGTATCTAGAGTACTACTTGAGTAGTCTAGTAAGATTCTGTACTAGTCCTTACGACGAGAATGCATAGGGAGGTACATAGCCAATAATTTTCGTCGTTTTTTAAGCTGGCAGCGGTGAGGTGGTGGTTTAAGGTCATCGTATCAACTGTACTTGTTTACCGAAGTATATGCAAGTTATGTATTATCTCACGTATTTTAATTGTGAAAGTAGCAATCAAATTATGAAATAATCAAATGTACGTCTTGTTTAATCTCAAAACAAAAATAATTTTATACCTACTATAACATAGACTTTAAACTGTAAACAGTTTTATGATTCAGTCATTCAAAAGATTCGATTAAAGACACAAATTTTGAGAATAACTGAAAGGTTATTTCAGTTATTTCAGTTATGGAAAGCTTGGAATTGTGTACGTATTATTATAAGTTGGTAACACTTTTACAGTTCAAAATGATGACAGTAACAAAGGCGAAGAAACTAAAAATGACCATAGTTTTGCAGAAAGCGACCAACTACTATTTCTGTCAATCTGACTTCAGCTTTAACACAATGAGTTCGGTCGCTTACTGCATTGTCAAAAAATAGTTGTTGGTCGTTTTCTGCATTACTATGGGCAAATATATAATTATAATGCTTCTGGTGGTATCTTATAATACTTACAATACCTTTTCTAAAATTAAATATCCGTTATAGGTAGGTACCTAACAGTGACAATCTAATACATTGCATCAAACGCTGATAACCTTGCCAGATAACAAATAACATTAATATTTAATATTGGGATTAAGAATGATTTTCGAAAACATTGTATGTTATCGATAATTATCAGAAAACGTGCTATATTCTAAGTGGATAGCCATTTGTATTTGTAACTAAGCGACTTTGATTGAATGTTAGTATGAGATGAGAAAATTCCGTACATAACTATCGTGCTGAATTCTTCAGGTTTCATCACATCGTCAATTTTTAAGCGAGTTCAGAAATGAGAAACGCCTCTTCACGAAAAAGGAGGTGGTTCTCAATTCAACTGTTTTTTTTTTGTATGTAAGTACCAATGTCACTCGATATTCCGAGAATCGTGAACCGATTCTTTTTTTTTCAATCGTGCGGGTATAACCCCACATGGTCCCGTTGACACCGAGTCGGGTTCTGATGATGGGATCCTGGAGAAATAGGTTGAAGTCGTTTTTTTTTAATTGGTGATTATACCTAATCAGACAAAAGAGTCAAGATTTAATATTGCATTTGGATAACTGTGAATGAAACCCTTATATACAATTTTTTAAATCAATCATTTCGGATTATTGGACTCTACTGCTTTCTACTTTATCGCAATGATATGATATAATGACAAGCGAGGAATTTCTAAGCGATTATCACTGTGACAGGGTAAAAAGTGGCAAATAATTTGTATTTTAACGGCACCTACATCAGCTACAAAAATCTGCCAGTCAGCCTGCTCGAAGTACATAAGGAATTCGGTCATTATCAGCCTATTTTCGTCCACTGCTGGACTTAACCCTCTTATATTACCTATGCGAATGAATGTAATAGGAAGTAAGTAATGCCCACTGGGCAAGCGGGTTGGCAATTGCAGTAGTTTGTTCACTATGATGAAGCTGCTGCTCGTAATCAATCTTTAACGAAGGAGTTCCTAGTACTAATACTTTAATAAATATACACATATATTATTTACATATACATATATACATACATATACTTGCAGACATTATACAATGTACCAATATTATAGGGTCGCTAATATGATTGGATCCTTTTATTTTAATAAAACTATTCTGTTTGTCTTACGTTACATACATGACGACACTTGGGTTCCTGGCCGGAAAGCCTTATGTCATATATCGGTGCCCATACCATACCTTAATCACTTGAAGAACCTTTAACATCCACAGACTATCCACTATCCTAGATAGGCGAGGATCAGTTTCTTGTTTGAGAACGGAAACCATTCTTCGGCTTCGTCATTCTCAGACATACTTTAAAGCTACGCATATTTAATTAGCGCAATTTCCTTTTGAATTCACTGAACCAATAGAATAAGTCGATGTAGGTAACAATGATATTATTAGAATTAATTAAAGATTTACCTGAGAGACTCCAAGGTGATCAGCAATGTTCTCACTGCAGTACACTATGTCGCCTTGCTGGGATAGCACCAGCACGAATCCGTCCAAAGCCTTCATATAGGACAGCTCTGAAGACAGTTCCTCCACACCTTTGGGGTTCTCCAGCTTTGGCTGGTCCTTTGTAGCATCGGGGACTGGAAGAAATCAGATATGTGGGTTAGCTCGGCTTGTAGTAATTAATGTCGCCTATGCACTGCCTACCCTGAGGATTTTGTTGGATTTCCTCTATCTATGCCAGTAATTACACCGGCTATCTTACCCCCAAACCGAAACACAGCAGTGCAAACCCTGCTATTTAGCGGCAGGCTAACGGGTAAGACGGTTTAGCTATCCTACCACCAGCAAAAAGGCCACCACCATATTTAGAAAGAAAAGGAAAATGATTTACACTGGGTGTTTTTGGTGCCGCGTACTCGCGTAGTAACGGCAGTAAAAATACATTTGTCCACCCCAACTCTTCTCGTGGGTTTCGTAAGACTAATTCGACTAAGGGATTGAAGTGTCAGTGTCACTGACCATTCATTTATTGAAGATTGACGATGGGCAGCCATAGTTGTCATGGCGACATGCTTGTGATGTCATGCCGCCCTCTTAAACGGAAAAGCGGACAAAATGCCGGAGTGGGGTTTAGTGGGTAGGGCCAGCCCTCCGAAGGCACCGACTTTTTCCATCGGACTAGCAAGTTAGGATGTTAGACATAAAAAAACCTTAGAATACAATTCTATTCAGCCAGCCTTGGTAGATACAGACTGAGGTTTTCTATGAATTCTATTTTGGTGAGTAAGTGATGACGACCATGCATGTTAATCACTTTTTGTCATTCGGCATCACGATTACGATTCCGCAATCACACAGCACCCAGTATTTATAGCAATCCTTACTTGTCATAGTGACATATATTCGAGAACCCTAGCAGCTAGTCACTGTGACAATGTGCGAATTAGAGCCAACCTTTTATTTTATGTAAATTTTATTATTAAATAAGTATTAATAAAATTTCCTTCATTGTAATAGGTAGTAATAGGAAAGGTAAAATAATGTTATAAAGGCGCTAATTCTCTTTTTCTAATGGTCTACTGTAAAGCGTAATGTTTTGATTAAGATTACTTACACAAAATTATAATCATATACATTTACATCGAGTTCTTATTCTTAACTCAACTAAAATGAACTCATTATACAACGCTGTACGCAACTGTAATGAATTTGAACAATCGCCAGAAAAAAGACATCAACGAGCGGCGACCTCTGGGTCTCCACTTCGTTTCGTTTTATACCTCACTGTAAGCATTTTTATACACCTAAGTATGTGCGATGAAACTATTTATACCAAATATATATCGTGTTCGTAGAATATAATATACTTATATCTACTTACTTAGATAGAACTAATGAACCGTTATATCGCTAATTATATGTCTAGTCAAGTTGATAAAACCATAAAAGTTGATAAAATTATATATTTCCGTAATAAGTAATATCGTCGATTGTAATATGAATTAATGTAACCACCAAAATGACGAAATTGAGTTAAGTATACCGTTCGACTGCAAATTTCCTGCTCTATCGAACGGTGTATATAAAATATTGATATCTAGAAAAAAATGTCGAATACGTTAACAAAAACTTTGCCATTTGATTAGGTTTCTACGTTTTTTATTAACGTATGTAAAGGTTTCCAAAAATCATAGACAATATTTTAACGTAAGTACGAATTTGTAAGTACAAAACATGTCTTTCCTAATGTAATCACCATATTTTTATAAACGTCACTGCTGTAAGCGCCGTCTGCATTGTATGGCTCATAAGCAATTCGGTTTCAATTTGTGAGTTACACTAAATTCCGAAATCCACTTTTGTTGATTTTCATTGATTTGATAACGTATCCCCAAATTTTTTTGAAAATATTTAACGTAAGCACCAACTATTTCCTGAACTATAAGTGTGGTCGCAGTTAGTAACTGTCTATCAAATAGATCTCTCAAAAATAAAACAAACAAGATAAACATCATTTCAAAAGGATAATTAACTAAAAAGATACAACATACTTTATAAATGTCCATTTCGTTTTTTGGCCCTCCTGAAAAGTCGTCATTTGGTGGTTACATTAACTCATATTACAACTGACGATATTACGGAAATATATAATAAAAAAATACCTGTCCCCTATAAGAGCGTCGTAGAGGTACATTCAAGGGCATAAATATGTATACACTTTTTTACTTATGTCTAAAGCATACGGTCTAAAATTGAATATATATAAATATGCTCTTCTGTACAAGCTACAATATTACTTGGTATAGAGCCGCGTGACAAGGTGTAATTGTCTAATAGGAATTGAATGCTTGCAATTCATGGAAAATCATTCATTATACGGTTTACGTACTTAACCTATACATACACGGTGCCTCGCGAGGAAACCACATAATTTTAACTATGCATTCTAGACATCAAAATAAACAAAAAATATTATGAGACCAAATGTCAAATTCCACAAAAAAAAATTTTTTTTTCGGTTTTTTTTTTAGACTTTTTGAATACTTTTTAACATTTTAATATTTAGGCAAAAGGTGTAGTAATATTAGAACACATTGTGGCAGCATTGTAATCAAAAAGAAGTTTTATGACGAGTTACGTCGAAAAACTTTTTCCGAAAAAAGGTTAATTATCTTTGGAACCAAGCCGAATCCAGGAAATTTTATATAACATTAAATACTCTAAATATCGACACTGGAAATTTCAAATGTCGTAAGGGACAAAGGTCCACTTTTCAGGAGAGCCAAAAAACAAAAACCAAAATTTAAAAAAATCATAACTTGTTAAATATTCATCCGAAGTAGATGGTTCTTATATACATAACTACGAAAAAGCTTTATCTTCATTAGACAATTAGGTATATACTTGTAAACTCAATAGTTTCGGAGATAGTGTCCCTTACGCCAGAAATTTACTAGACAGATGTCCCTTACGCCCCCAAAAATTTCTAGTTATTTTATGGAAATCTGTTACGACAAAAACGAAAACACTACCTCTTTGTCGTAACTGTCAAATAACATGCTACATTACAACTATTTTCTGTTGTAAAGTCATTCTAGTTTCCAGATTAATTGAAGTAAGTAGCGTAAAAATGCAAGAAAATATAAAGTTGTGTACTTACAATTGTAATATTTTCATAGACGGAAATCAATTTCACGTGTAATTTATTATATTTCAGATAACCCGTTACAATTTATAGGAAATAAAACCAAACATGTTAGGTATGTATATATTTTAGTCAGCTTAGTGTTGTGAAAAGAAGAAAACATATATCTAAAAATTGCTTTGAGAGCAACCTGAGCCCGAAACAAAAACATTTAAGAAAGAATTTCTGGATAAGTAATCTAACTGCCTCCGCAAAGATCTATGACCCTTTTTGATGATACTCGTGCTATTAAGACGTGCGGTCAAAGGAACTATCGAATCCTTAGGGAACGAACCACTGACTGAAAACCTACATTTGTAGCCCAAAAAATGGTTAAGGAGCGCTGAGTTAGTGCAAGCCATTCAAATCGACTGAAAATTATGAAGTGTTTCCTACATTATCAAAACGAAATCAAGGCGTCCTCCTTCCGCACCTGGCAAAATATTTCGGGCAAGCATTGCATTGGGGTTTATACTGAGAAAATGGACTAGTGTCAAGGTACGCTTTATACCAAAAAGCAGGGAAAACGAGTATAGATAATACACGTTCTATGTCCTTCAAACCTATTAGTCTAACATCTCTATTTCTTTCACTACTTGGTGGCAAGACCGCTAAGTCTAAATCAACATGTTTACCAAAAACTACCCCAATTGACCTGGTCACAAGGTCCATAAAAGTAAATAAGTTAGTAAGTAATTCTTTACTGGACCAGTAAGAAAATAACAGAAAGAAACAAAATAAAAATAAGCTAAGCACACGATACGGGTTACCAAAGCGGCGGTAAAGTCTAGAGAATAAGCAAACAGGTCGGTGTGTATTCCTTGATGTCGATGGTGCTTTCGAAAATAAACTCACAGAAACCATCCTTAATGAAATTAAATCAAAGGGATGAAACCACGACTATATGGGTCCGAAGAGTGCTTTCTAACAGAATAGCTACTCCAACCCTCAATATAACTGAGTATGAATTTCACACAACGACAGGGTGTTCTCAGTGTTTGAACAGCCTGCAAAAACCAACTTGAAAGCCTGGGCTTTCGGGAATAAAACAAGCACATCGAATGTGGCTTCACCAGACAGTCAAAGTACCCTCAAGATACAACCAACGACCAGAATAATTGCCGAAAATGGCACCACAGGTACAAGTAGGTGAGAGGCCTAAGGTCAGAGTTTGCGTCAGCATCAGCAAAATGGCCTTCATTTTCTAGACAGAAGTCAATATTATGATGATTTCCGCGCATAAATGTTACATTATGTGTGGCAATCAGTTTGGCCAGAAACCTAAAAACCAATATTATCTATTATCTACACCAACTCAAACAGTCAAGCTGCGATGCTCTCACTAGTCCAGTGCTGCAAGAATAAATTAAACGCCCTTGACTTGAATGAAGTTACACTTAGATGGGTATTAGGATATTCCAATATTGTTACCGGAAAGAACGGCAACACACGCATTGTCAGCCCAGAGCCTTTCTATGGAATCACCAAACCGGAGCCATATTATCTGCTGAACAAACTAGATATGATAAGATAAGATAAGAGCAATCGCATAGTTGAAGTCCATCAAAGTAACTCTCACTCGTAAGCTCTTATCCAAGGGTTCAATAACACAAAACAATAAAGAGCTACTTGAGCTCAAAAGTAATAAAGCCTGTGAAGAATCGAGAATCCTAACTATTAACATATGTATAATAATCATGGGTAAGAAACAAGATGCAATATGAAGCTTCTGCTAAAATCAGAGCAAACTACTTTGCAACGTTGCAACACATTGATTTAAACTATCAATTAATCTACTATGGACCTCATCCTCCTCTGTTTCTACAGACCACAAATGCATAAAATAAGTATTTACCTAGGCAGACCTTATGATGTACACAAAATTGCAGCCGTCAGAATTTGGAATGTTCTGGCCTCGACAAGAATCAGTAATGACTTATAAAAAGGGCTGCGACAAAATATCATAACTGCTCGGCACGGCGGATATTAGTCCAAAACAACAATAATAAAGATGATAATATGGCAGATGTCCGGACCTTATTACTATAGCCCTATCTCTGACACATGCAATGATCATAGCTCATTACACTTTTCAATAGCCTGCTGAGACTGGTTCACGGTTCACGTGTACTACAGAGTAAATTTCTCGAATTGGCAAAAGACGGCTAATTATAAATAAGCCCATGATTCCCAGGGAGTTAATAATAAGATTGGGCCAGCTTGTGGCGAGCTGTTCGGCAATAGCGACATCGTCTCAGGCATGTTTTCGTCGGTCAGAGTAGAATCCAAGATGAACCGTAGGACTCGGCTTGTCTTGATTGGCCGTTACCGTCCAGAGAGGAATCGTTAGAGCGATGTATATGCTCCAGGGGTGGAAGTGGAAATGTGCGTGAGTCGCTGGTCGATGCAGTATCTATGTGGTAGTAAAAATACTGCTCTGCCCTCACCCCTCTTCCTGAGACGCCCTGGGTCAAGTCGCGCCGGCACTGTTGCAAGTGCTATAAGAAACTAAACAAAATGTAATAACGTACACAAAAAATCTTTCAAGATTTTTAATATCATCTTTTTTGAGGCGTAACTCTCATTCATGTACCATATTTAATGTAGTAACGTATACTTTATAAAATTAAAAGGTGAGTAACGACATCAAACTTTAAAATTATTTTGATTTATATGTACATACGACACAGTTTGTTAAGAGAATAGAACCATACTATCTTCGAAATTGTGTTGTAACGCACAAAAGACTAAAATATTTGTCCCTTACGCCATTGTGAATTCACAGTTTCGTATTTATTTCATCAGATAGAATGTCGTAAAGGCACCTTCTTTTGCTGTAGTAACTAACCACATAGGGATTTATGAATAAGAAGGATATACTACGTTGAAAATGGACACGTTATCCCTTCAAATTAAAAATTTGACCCATACAACATTTTTTTTAAAGCAATATGAAGTTACGACAAAATGAATTCACTTCATAACTTCTTTATTTGAAGCGATATCAAAAAGTTAATTATACAGATCGATAGAGATTTTTTTTCTGAGTTCTATGCAATTCAAAGTGTACTTACGACAAAATGTCCCTTACGACATTTGAAATTTCCAGTGTCGATATGCTCAGGAATTCAGCATTAAAATTATGTGGGTTCCTCGCGAGGCACCGTGTATACGGGTAAACTGTTAATAATAGACAATCCAGGAAATAAATTCATCGTTTACTGTAATAAGTATAGATATTACAGTTATTAAACTTTTCCGTTGGGGAAATCCAGAGCTAAATTAGCATTTCTTTGAAACATACGATATGCATCCTATCACAATAGGTCGAGGAAATTATACATATTGATATAGGCATATATGGAGACACAGTCGCCAAGTCGCCATCCAATTACATCAGAGCGGCCGCGGTAGTCAAAAACATCTGATCATGCACTATGCTATGACAATTTAAGCATGTTCCCTGTTCAGATGCTTGTGAGCAGCCTGACCGTTCGGATATATCCGATGGCGATTATACATAATGGATGTTCGCATTGCTATGTAAGTTGTAGGAAAATACCGATTTTGCCTCAAACCGCCACTTATAGTTAAGGGTACTGCGTTTAGATCTAAGGGTATCAGCCCTACATTGCGTTGTGTGCACGGAACAACACTATGGAGGTATAGGTATCATCATCAGTCGTTCCCTTACTGCTGAGGAGCACGACATCATGTAGGATTGTTGCTCCAAGCTCCTCCATATCCTTCTGACACCGTCATATACACTGCCTCCTAAGAAGATGTAGAAGTGCAGTAAATTAAGAACTCCATCCAGGTTAGGCTGTCTCGCGAGATCTCTGGCCCTCAATTTTTCCCGTCATAATAAGTATGTATTATATCCAGTCAGACAACCGCCTAAGAGTCCTACCATTATAATATCGACGGGTTCAAATGATGCCTTTGAAACCACAACGTCCTATGTGCATATTGTGCATATTAACCACCTAATCTCATATGACGTTTCCGCTTACAACGAGCTTTGCAGACACCGACGTCATTGTGGTTAGTCGCGATGGGGCGCGTGCCAACGTTACAAATTAGAAGGAAATTTGCGGTCCCGTGCGAATTCAGCACAATACATCGAAGGGCCTCCAACTCCGTTCAAGGATTGTTGTTGCAACAAGGAAACCAACCCAATAAATGATACTTTCGACATCGAGATTGAGCGGTGGGAAAGTTCTGTGAAAGGTACTGGTTTAAAAACCAGTCCGAGTACGACATGGGAATCTAAACAAAGTCTACTACATTTTGTCATATCCAAACCCTGTCCTCTCCACTTTCCCAAATACGTTTCATCGTCATGTCTTCCCGATTTTACTGCTGATTAGAGAACCTGCGTCATTGTAAGATTTGGCGTAGGTTTTTACGAAAGCTACTGTCGTCTGAGATTTCTGGAGGACTACCGTGAACCACGATAGTCGTGTTGCCTTTCTGGTACATATGCAAATTCATACGCAATACTGACTGGGAGGTAACACGTCGATCGTAGTTCTCAGTAGCCCTCCACAGGGGCATTACTCCCGTTTTCTCATGATGTTTTCCTTCATCGTAATGTGAATCGTTTCTCATAAAATTACTGCACCTAGCGTCGATTTGCCGCGTTACGACCATCGTGGTAAGAAATAGTACATTGTGCATCTAGGGATGTAAGTACGGTATTACTAACGAGAGTGTTAGAAGCCCGACGCCGTAGGCGGACCGTGATACATACAATATTTTTCATCACACTTGCCGACAAAAAAAAAGTTATAAGACAAAATATATTTTTTTGAAAAGTGTACTCGTAATTTCCTAGCCTCCAAGCCTAATTGACCATTTCTTTTTCTTCAACCTTTCGGGTTGCGAAACTTGCGGAATAGTATTTATATTCAGCTGGTTATAATATCCGCGATATATATCCGGTTAGATGCGTTTATTTTTGGTTTTGGATACTACGATATCGTGGTATCAAGTTGTTATTGAAACAAGTTTGTTCAAACAACTGGTTTCTGTTATATTTGAATACAAGATTAAATTTATTTACGTATTGGTGCTAACCACCCGGAATGTAAATTAGTATTTAATGATTTATTCATTCTATGCTATGACTAATGCGTCACAAGTCAAAACATAATTTGTTTTGTTGAATTTCCTTACAGGAAAATGCCCTAGTAAATTTTTTTTTATATCAGAAAATACCTGTCAGGAAAATTTCTATATTATGTAATAAGTAATATCAGATATGGATGTCTGACACGGAAAAGCATTTAGTTTTAAATATAATCATCCATATTACATAGTTAAGTTAAAGTTGCGTATAACGATTAGGGGCATGTTGTAAGTTGTACCTCTATATCTCTAAACATAAGCGTGCGTTATCAATCACTATTAAATATAATCTGTCACTTATGGAGGCTTATTAAACGATCGATACATTACTATCCGGACGCGATCAAGGCCTATAAGGTATTGATGCGACCAATTCTTCGAATATACAGGGTGTTTGTTATATCATTAGCCATATTGCAATATGTGTTGGGTAAAGGCGTAAAAAAATATTTGGTAAGACAAAAATAATCCATTTTTCGTTATCCTTTTTGTTATAGATTTTTTTTTAAATCCCATTATCTAACGAATGTTTGGTCACTATGATCACTTGCTTACTTTGCGTACTGCCCCATCATCTCATAACTGCCAAATCAGATTGGAAAGGGTGTTTGAGTTTGCAACTTTAATTAACCCGCATAAGGTAACTAATTCAATGCGTTATAATGTACGTAACAAGTTTCCTACGCGTGGTGGGGAATGGAGGTGGAGCTTAACTTGCAGGTAAATCTCACGAGACAGCATTATCAGTCTATCGCATACAGTACTAATAATGAGGGTATATTGAGTTGCGCACCGATTTGAGGGTAGTTTGACTCGAGCGCGTTTACACAAGCGCACTTCTTCTTTGTTTACAGAGTGCTGTACAAATGGCACATGGCATCTTGCGATCAGCCGAGCCAGCATAATTTGACCTCAAAAACGTAGTAATTTAAATGTTCCGTCATACAAACGCGTACTGGTTTACCTCAGATATCGATTCTAATGCACTCTCTAAGCAAATTGAATTGTTGATGACGACGAGCAGGTGCAGGTAGGTATGCGCTTGGGCAGTTTTAATCAAATAACAATCGTGTGTGCATGTAGTTAGGACATTTTATTCATTGTTTAGTGCCGATGGTGGGGTGAGTGACGTCGGCTGATCGGTGCTTGTGATGAACTCCTGATTGGCTAAGACTTGACTACTCAAACCTGCTACCCTTTTATCTGCCATCGAATCGCACGGATTGAAACAAACTTGCCTAGTGACCACAAATTATGTTTTTGCCGGATAAAAAACGGGAAAAAAAACAAAAAAAAAGTGTCACTTTTTTTTTCAAAAATGTTGTGTACTGGTGATCGCGAATGACATATCCAAATTTGGCTAACGACATAACAAACACCCTGTATGTACCTATACAGATTCACATGAAGTTTGCGTAAACCTTAATTTACTAAATTGGTGAGATAAGCAATTTTATCTCAAACCTTGACTTCACATAATAATTTATTAAGGTTATCATTGTCATGGGATTCATATGTTTTTATTATAGCGTGATTTGATATAACAGACGTCAACTCTAATTTGAG
>JALPQI010009415.1:0-44549 GCA_025490895.1 Thaumatotibia leucotreta
AGGAACCTAGAATCAAGAAAAGACTGACTATTAGTAAAAATAAAATATCTAAATGCCGTATAAAAAAAATCACCTTACATTTCGTACAGTTTTTTTTTTTTTCCCTTTGGACCAACGAAAATATACGGCATATGAAAAAATATTATCTATGCATAAAATACTTTCAAAATAAATTTATTTCATGTTGTGTCAAATCACCCCCTGGACCACGGAAAGAGAAGGGATTGCAACCCTCGATTTTTTCCCCTTGGTACATCATTTTTGTACGGCGTTGCGAAATAATGGATTAGAAGCAGTATTGAAATAATATGACACAGATGCCGTACAAAATGAAATGACCACCCTGTTGATAGTCGGAAAATAAAAAAAAAATCAGACTTTGTGGCGCACAATTTTTGTACGGCACTGTGCGTTTTCTTATTATTTTTCATGGATCTATCGGTGGTAAGAATGCCGTACAAAAATATATGACCAAAATGTACTCACTCTACCTGTACTTTTAAATTCTCACCAGGAGTCAGTTGGACAGCTTACAAGTGACGGCATAGTGCTGAATCTTATTATTTTATGCTCTTATATCGTTCTAGATAGGTCACCTGGTGGTTCAAATGACCCATATTTTTTTCAGCATGGGCCGCTAATCTATATTTTTAAATTAGAACTTCTTGTTGTCTTTGCATACCAATTCACACAACACTCCATGTAAAGCAGTGAAATGCACTTTTTCGGCTTTTTTATTGCCAAAAACGAGCGCTATTTACGGGTCTGTTACTTAGTCGCAACTGAACAAGCACGACGAGCGCCGCGTCTAAGTATATCAGTGCGAGAAATATAACTGCTGGTGACTGCGAGTCGCCTTATAGGTAATGAAAGTCTACAGGAGGTGGTCTGTGACCAGCAAGAAATGCTACCCTTTGTTTACGAGTAGGAGCATATTAAATATCAACCTTGTGAAAAAATGATCATTTCGATCATAGCCCATGATGCATAGTTTTCGTCTAGTCACACACAAAAAAATCAATATCCTGGGACATTTTCACACACATCGGCCTAGTAAACGGTACGCTCCATTAAGACTTGTGGTGTCGGTATTTTTGGACTGTATTGTATTCAGGGCATTTTTTAGCGTCTCGACATCAAACGTGCATATTTTGCGTGGTGCCAACGCTGGCCCAGTAGGTACTTGTTGGAGACCTCACATACATCCTTGTTTTTTATCGCAGATGTATGGAGGTTCGTCACGATGTTTTCCTTCACCGTAAAGGACTTGTGAATATAATATAATATGACATACATAAGCTTATAAAATAAAGTAAATGATTCGGGCTGGGGATTGAACCCAAGACCGCTGCGTAGTGTGCATTTTACCGTCCGACAACAAACGCTATTATTTGTGATGAACGACGATATAATGAATAATACATAGATATACAGGGTTACTTTTTCACCAGTACAATAAATAATAGTAGACTAAAATACAAATTACTAGCATTTTTTTGTTACTACCCCCTTCAAAAAATGCTCGAACTTATCCGCAAATCTAACAAGAAATGTGAACGACTTATTACGCATCTATCGACGTGCATAACTAACGTTTATTTAATTAAACTTTACGTTTAATTATTTAACTTTTCATTCATTCATTAATTCATTCGTTCATTCATTCATTCCAAATATATATTATTAGTAGGTATTTACTAACGATCACTAAAGTTAGCAGTGTACGGAGATATAGAGAGACAGGGGTTCCTGTTGTATCCCCACACTAAAAAACGGTATACATTACGTAAAATAAATATTATTCTAACAATAAGTTTAGTGTCTCCCTGGCACAATTATTTGGAGTTTTCAAGAGATTTTTATCTATTTCTATATTGTATAAACAACCGCTTTTGATGAGTATCTTCCAGCCCTCTCTTTCCCGTGCAAGATATGCATAACGTTTTCTTGTCGAGTTTTTTGCCATGACAGTAAAGGAAAATACATTTCTTTTTCTTTATAATTGTTGAAATGGAAATACAATTTACTCTACTGTAGACTTACTAATTGAGCATAATTTAATCTAACAAGGTCGCAATTCTAACCTAACCTAACCGAAGCCACTTTGCCATAGCAGTGAATTACTGCTGACTTGCTGAGGTCGCAGTTGTATCCTAACCTAAACCACTTTGTCATAACAGTCAATTGCTGATAAGGTCGCAATTGTAACCTAACCTAACGTACTTACATTGATATAGTAGTGACTTACTAATAAGGTGGCAGTTCTAACCTAAGGCACTGGTCTCACCGCGAGCTATCGGTTAAAAAACACGAACAAAAGATGCGCACTCCCGTGTAAATAAAAGAGACACTCTCTTTTTAACCGACTTCAAAAAGGAGGAGGTTTACAATTCGTCGAAATCTTTTTTTTTTCTTTATGTATGTTCCCCGATTACTCGAAGACGCGTGGACCGATTTGAAAAATTCTTTTTTTGTTTGAATGGGTATACCTTCTAGTTGGTCCCATTGTCACCGAATCCAGATCTGATGATGGAATCCTGGAGAAATCGAGGGAACTCTTCAAATGTTGTAGGCACACATGACATTTTTCATTTATTTTCGAAGACTAATCAAGTATTTGCGCCTAGTCATGAACGTTTTAAGTTGGTGATCTGATGATGGAAGGTACAACTCCTTAGCAATTAGGAGTTGGGGGATAATTCTTTAAGTATAACATATTTCGTGTATTTTGGAAGCTATTTGAGTATTTGCCTTTAGATGGTCATCCTTTCATGTTGGTGAGCTGATGATGAAAGGTACAACTCCTTAGAGATTAGGAGTTGGGAGACAATTCCTTAAATATAACATATTTCATGTATTTTGGACGCTATTCGAGTATTTGCGTTTAGGTGGTCATCCTTTCATGTCGGTGAGCTGATGATGGAAGGTACAACTCCTTAGAAATTAGGAGTTGGGGGATAATTCTTTAAATATAACACAGTTCATGTATTTTGGAAGCTATTTGAGTATTTGCCTTTAGGTGGTCATAGTCTCATGTTGGTGAGCTGATGACGAAAGGTATAACTCCTTAACTATTAGGAGTTGGAGGATAATTCTTTGAATATATCTATTTAAGTGTTTGCTTAGTAGTTATGACATGTTGGTTAGCGGTAAGTGATTCTTTAACCACTTGAACGTCCGATGATAGCATATTATCCAAACAAAAAAGGCAGTAGACTGTTCGTGGATACTATACTATCCCATGAAGTCGAAGGAGAAACAGTTGATTATAGCGGCATGTAGCGAAATATAGAGGCATTATTTCCTAATTCCCTTGTTGCAACAACGTAGCCTAATAAACTAGTTTGCGCTAAAAAATATATATGGCAGTGTACGCTCGTTACTCAGTCGATAAAAAATTATAATTATAAGTGTTGTGTCAAACTGCCGTGCAATTGTGAGTGTTTGCTAAGGACTCCTAGTTATGTCGTAAGTATTTCACGTTAATTTACATATTTTTGGGGTTATTATACATAAAAATGATCAGGAACGTGTGCTCTATACGATAATGTGTATCATCTTAAGTTTTTGACAGTGTGATACCTGTCAAGTGAGTTTAAAATATGAAGGTTATTTTTGAGCTGGGGTAGTAAACGTTTATAGCCGTATTATTAGTAATATAACACCATGTTTAGTGAAATATATAATAAATATTGACGAGTGGTTTATAAGGAAGAGATTAATATACTTAAACATAAGAAATATATCAAACTACGTCAGGATTCATCAAAATATTTACGGTGTTTTTGTATCTTGGTGTATTTGTTGGAAGGAGGAGGTAATCTAATTAATTTATTTTGATACTTTGTTGAAAATTATATGTGTTATTTGTGGTATCATTATAAAGGTGAAATAGTATATTTTTTAATATGCAATAAAAATAAGGGGTCATCGCTCAAAATTTCCTGTAATTAGTCGTCAAAGAAAAATCTTTCTTATTTTTTTACCGATGTCTTAAGTTTAACCTTGATTATAGTCAAGAATCATTAGGTATTTTACAATGACTATCATTGTATTTTAATAATTGTACTTTCATTTATACTCCAGATTTTTTTTATTATTATACCTTAAGTAGTTTAGAAAATATAAACGTTTTTGTAAAATCTTGTGACTGCGCAGCGCGGGGCGTACGTCGCTAAAAAAACCCGGACAGTTGACCGGAATATGGTCGCGCGGGGTGGACGTTCAAGTGGTTAAATAATATAGGCATGCTAAGGCTGTTACCTATAATCTTTGAAATTATTCATACTTGCTGATGATACAATGTATATCTCCTTGATAATGGGATAATTCTTTGAATATAACAACTGTCATACATTTTCGAGATCTATTTAAGTGTTTGCTTAGTAGTTATGACATGTTGGTTAGCGGTAAATGATTCTTTAAATAATATAGGCATGCTAAGGCTGTTACCTATAATCTTTGAAATTATTCATACTTGCTGATGATACAATGTATATCTCCTTCATAATGGGATAATTCTTTGAATATTTAAGGTATCCAGTTCAGGTTTTCTGGCCTATTACAGTGCAGTACATTCTAATTATAAGTATTTAGAGCATACTAAATAACGATTTTACACTACTAAAAAGCAAAAAATAAAATATTTTAAAATAAAAATAAAACCGCCTTCAAAAATTCGCCCAAACTAAAAAGTCAAAAATAATTTTAGTTCCTACTTCTTAGGATTTCCTACACAAACCTTTAAACCTTTTACCCTATTCATTGAAATAAAATATTATGGCTAGGTATCCTACAGATTTCTTAGAAGTCGGTGCCAAGACAAATATGTTCTCTTCGCGAGTATATAACTGTATTTGATAGAGGCTAGAGCTTTGTAACTTAGTGTCACTCCGGTTATGCTTTCATCAAAATGACTGAGGTAGAACATTCTGTTGATAAAAACATAATCAGAGTGACAGTAAGTTACAAAGCTCTATCTAATGTATACCTGAATGAACGTATTTGGCTTGGCACCGACTTCTAAGAAATCTGTAGGGTACCTAGCCATAATATTTTATTTCAATGAATAGGGTAAAAGGTTTAAAGGTTTGTGTAGGAAATCCTAAGAAGTAGGAACTAAAATTATTTTTGACTTTTTAGTTTGGGCGAATTTTTGAAGGCGGTTTTATTTTTATTTTAAAATATTTTATATTTACACGGGAGTGCGTATCTTTTGTTCGTGTTTGTAGCCGATAGTTCATAGCTTAGTAGCTCGCGGTGAGACCGATGCCTTACCTAACCCACTTTGTCCTACCCAGTTCTAACCTAACCTAACGTACTTTGATACAGTAGTGACTTACTAATGAGATGGCAGTTCTAACCTAACCTAACGTACTTTGAGATAGTAGTGACTTACTAATGAGATGGCAGTTCTAACCTAACCTAACCCACTTTGTCCTACCCAGTTCTAACGTAACCTAACGTACTTTCATATAGCAGTGACTTAATAATGAGATGGCAGTTCTAACCTAACCCACTTTGTCGTAGCAGTGAATTCCTAATGAGATCGCAATTGTTCTAGTCTAACCTTACCCAGTTTGCCACAGCAATAATGAACGGTAGTCAAGATCGTAGTTCTAACCTAACTAACCAATAACCTCATCTTTTTCTTAACATTGTCTTATTACATCGTTATAATAAGTATATGTACCAAACCCAATCTACCATAATAGATAATGCATTTCTGCCTAACGTAAAATATATGTATGTGAAGTAAGTTTCGGAGAGTTGTATACACGGTGTTACGTCAGCATTCCGAAAGATTTTAATGCTGGATTCCTGACCATATTTAGAGTCTTTAATGTTATATAAAATTTCCTGGATTCGGCTTGGTTTCAGAGATAATCAACCTTTTTTCGAAATAAGTTTTTCGACGTAACTCGTCATTTAACTTCTTTTGAATTACAATGCTACCACAATGTGTTCTAATATTACCACACCTTTTGCCTGACAATCAAAAAATTCGAATAGACTTGACGAAATAACCTGTAGGTACCTAAAAAAACAATTGAAATAAATAATTTAAACAAATTGTTGTTATGATAAAAAGTACTGGAAATGTTAAAAAATATTCAAATCGGCCTAAAAAAAAGAAAAAAATTTTTTTTTGGTGGAATTGACATAAGGTCTCATAATATTTTGTGTTTATTTTGATGTCTAGAATGCATAGGTAGTTAAAATCTTTCGCGGTGCTCGCGTAACACCGTGTATAATTATGTACCTATGCCAAAAATATGGAAATCCATTTTCTGCGAAATAACACATGACCTAAATAATAATATGCCAAAATAGTTTCTGGCAAAGTAATATTCTAAATATTGTTTACAAAAATTGATTATGCCAAGTCTCTTATAACATAAGCGTTTCGAAAAAAAAATGCCATATAGAGGGATTAGAGGGAGCCCTAAACAGACAGAGAGACAGACAGACATACAAACAATGATTTTGAAACTTTACAAAATAAACACACCGTCAGGTGGGCATCAAGTCATGTGGTAATTCTTTATGTATGTCATAAGAAAAGTTATAGTAACTGTACATTGCAAGCACTGCACATCCCCCCGACAGCATTAAATATAATTGCTGTACCCACGATCACGCTGACTTAATACACTTATTTTAATTACTTTATTCGTTAACGTTTATACGTCCGTAGCTGATACTCTTCATGCGTTAGTTTACAATAAATTATATCATAACCATAGATCAGTGATTTTATTTATCACATCCACCATCAAGAATGGGGCAAGTGTTGGGCTCGTACGGTAACTTAAACTCAGATCACATCATCAGTCTATAATTAGTCCACTGCTGGACAAAGGCCTCTCGTATTAGGTACCTAAGCATACGGACGCATTAGGAAGTAAATACCCATAATCGCCACGCAGGGCAAGCTGTTGCCCATCATCCAATATTCAATAAATAATGGTCAGTGACACTTCGAATCCCTTAGTTGACTATTAGGGCACCCACGGGAAGAGTTGGGGTGGTAACAAATGTATTTCTATTGCCATCACCACACGGCCACTCAACTTATACTCATTACATACCATTTTACAAGAATCAGTTGTGAAATTCAGACGGATGCAAAATAATATTTTCTGAATCAGAGTTCGCTTATTATAATAAGAATTGTTTCCCAGCGGAAATACTCTAGATCTTTAAGTTCAATGGGTTCAAACAAGTTTTAATTTCTTAACAAGCCATGTGGACAGCACAAAAAATATTTTAACTGCCTACCTATTTGCAGAAAGTATATTTTAAAATAAATATACAAAACCTTGCCTATATAAGTAGGTGACTATCAAATTTGCTCAGTGTATTTTACAGGGATCTGTTACGAATTGAAACGGTCACATGTACAAAAATCATGCATTCAAACAAAGAAAAACAGGTGGGCAGGCAAATCGACAGGCAAACTATAACTTTCAGCCAGGCTATGAACAGGCACAGAGACGAACAGACAAACAGATCTTCTGATTTCATTAACGTGGAGGTTTATTTAATTTTTAGGTCATGAAGACTTCAAATTTGAGAATTTAGGTATTCAGTTTAAATCAACGTTTTCTTCCGTATGGACCAACAGACACACAAACTTACTAGGAAGGTGATACGTTGTTTCCTGTAGTTGATTTTTATACGTATATAATAATTATGTATGTATTATGAATTAAAAAACCCACCAAGTGCGAGTCGGACTCCGTACCATTATCAATTTATCATAAAAAATACAGTTAAAACAACCTATCTCAAAAACTATAAGAGATACATCTTGTCTCTTTTTCGTTAATTAAATACGAGTATATGTATTTTAATATCTCTTTTACGCATTATGAAGTATGAAGATAAGTGTTTGTCAACTATCAATAAATTGTAGGAGGAATTGTAGGATTGTATGGTGTGAAGTATTTATTTCGCTCATTTTGTTAGAGTAAGACGTATCTTTACTTATATATCATTGGCGGTTCATACAACACAATCCTCACCAAATATCATTACTTCCGAGTATTCCATTTATTGTTTCCGAGTAAATTGGATGTGACGGACAGACACGGACAGAGACGGACATGACTTGACGAATATAAGGTTTTCGTTTTTTGCAATTTTGGCAACGGAACCCCAAAAACAGTTTGCTAAATTAGGAGACGGTTATGAATAAAGGGGTTATAATCTTCCATATCACTACATAATATAAAACAAAGTCGCATTCTCTTGTCCCTATATCCCTATTGTATGCTTCAATCTTTACACCTACGCAACGGATTTCGATGCGTTTTTTTTATCGATAGAGTGATTTAAGAAGAGAAGGTTTTAGGTAGACTATAAAACTTAAAATTATTTGAATAAAATAGTCTGCAAGTATAAAACCTGATAGGTTATCATTATAGGTCCATAAGAGATTGCCTAATCTAAAATCATAATGCCATGTTCATACCTACGTACAGATTAATAAAATTAGGACTCCAACTATTCAATATGTATTTAAGTATTTGTATGTATCTATTCTATATATTACATATTTTGTAGTTTAGTTCTCACACAAGCCTTGATGGAGTTTATTGTGGCACTAGGTTGATATGTGTAAGATGGTCACATGCTAAATATATTTATTTGTTCATATACTAATCGTCCAATAATAAAGAAATATATTTTTTTAAATTATGTTGTTATTATTCGAAACACGACAAAACATAGCTATATAAATATTTAATTATTTTTAGTGTTTCTTGTTATATCGGCAATATTTTAGGTAGGTACAATCAGCAGCAGATATTGCTTAACGAGTAGGGTGTTCACAATGATCTTAACACACTCTAATAGTCTTGCATAGTTTATTTTGAAAACTCTGCCCGCTTAGCAATATCTGCTGCTGACTGTACATCATCTGAGAAAATTTCAACTAATTATCCATTAGATACATATTGGTGATAGACAGACAGATGGACAGACAGTGAAGTATGAAGATGCCCAGGATCGCGCAAAGAGGAGGAAAGGTAGGTACGGACCCTGGCAAAAGCCGGGATAACGATAGGTAGAAACAGAAGAATAGCCTTCATAATAATATTACAGAAACGTGATTAAACTTAATGTTTGTACAAGTTATTTTCCAGTCATCCTTGTCGCACACGCATATTGGCGCGACTGGTGCGAGCAAGAGGGGAAGAATAGTAGTAGTAGTAGTAGTTGCATTTCGATGCAAGTGCAAAAAAAAAAAAATTTTTCCACGAGGATGAAAGTCAATCACCCGAGTTAAAAAGAAGTTTTTACACGTGTATCGAACGACTTTTCTCATAACAAGTGCCTTAAAAAAAGAGAAATTAACGTACGAGAAGCGTGCGCAAAATTTTACTTCTCCGCACTAGTTAGGAAAAGTAAGTTACGCAGTCAATAAAGCTAGCTCATATCACAATAATATAGGAGGCGGGGACTTGACGCTAGGTAGGTCGACTTGTGGAGGAATGCCCCATGATATTAATATAATAAATATGTTGTTTGATAACAGCCTAAAACAAGCCATAATATTACCGCGAGTTTTTTTTTCATCGTTTGTTTTCAAATTGTTCCAGTAATATGGTTTCTAAACCAGAGCTACTTTACTTTTTATTTTAATTGCGAGAAATTAAAATATACTAATTATTCATAGGTACACAATAACACGATAATTTTAACTGTGACTCTGCTCGGTCTGAGACGCTCATTTTGAGAGGTTGCCGACAGTATGCAGCGCGCAGCGCCGTCTCACATGGTGATTGGTTGATTTGAAAAGGTAATGTCTTTGAGTGGACAGTTTGAATGAAATTATTTGAAAATATTACATGCGTAGCTAAAACTTTAGTATTGCTTTGTAAGTCTAATGACAGTAATGACTGTTGGAATATGTCAAGTGAAAAGTATATGGGTATTGTTATCTATTACATATTATAGATTGACAAGTTACACACCTATAACATACTGAATACTTTCGCTGTCCTGCAATATATGTGTACCTACACATAGTTATTTAAGCTACAGTTAGTCTCTAATACGACGACATTAGGTTCATATGATATGAATTCCATAATGAATTATACAACTCTAAAAGTAGTAAACACTCACTGAGTATTAGTTGCACAAATAATTGGGGTTTGATTGGTGGAATCTGATGTTTCAGACTCGTGAGTTTGGTCGGTCTTAATATCCCGCCAAGCTGCTATCCTCCTGAAATTGTCACATTGGTGAATTTAATTTATTATACCTCCCTATCTGTTCTTTTTATTGAAATTAATAATAACTGACAAAGTTCGTGTCGCAATTGGCAATAGAATAAAGGTAATAATATGTATATCTACTACAGAATCATTTGAATCGTTACCTAACACAAAGATTAGCTGGCAAATTTAATGTGAGAGTAAAATGTGAGAGTGTCATAAATATAGAAGAAAAAATGTTCTAACTACTTTAAAAGCGGCTCGGGTATTCCGATAAACTCTTATCGCAGTACACGTGGGTACAGTTGTACTTATTAATTAGGTGTTTTAACTATTACGCTTCAAATTTTAAATTTTCGCTACGGCGAGATACTTACTATGTGGTGCCATGGTGAAGGAGTAACCCCGCTTCTACTCGACGCTTTTTCTTTTCCCCCCCAGATCAACGGTGTTTTCGGTACTCATTTTTATTCGTTCTGCCCATCGTTGTGGGCATGTTTATGATATCGATTTTATTCGAAACGAACACTTTTGCCTTGACTTGTGGAACAAAATTGCAAAATGTTGACTCATAGATGACATTGACTTTGCTGTGACAAATGAACAAAATATTTTGTGACCACTTACCAAAAAGTATTTTACGCGTCCATTTAAATTAAAGTCGTCAGCCTCGGTAGCCGAGTTAGTTGTGACCCTATCTATGAAGCTGGAGGTTCCGGGTTCGAATCCCAGTGAAAGCATTATTTTGTGTATTTTTTTTATCACAAATATTTGTTCCTTGATCGTGGCTATCTATGTGTTTAAGTATCTGTATGTAGTTACATGATATGTATCATCGCTTATTTCTTATTACCCACAACAAAGGCCTTAATTTAAGCTTAAGATGTCCCGATATATTTATTTGTTTATTATTATTATTAATTTATAGCCACTTATTTTATTTATTACCTCTCAGATATTAATTAGTACCTATCATATTAATGTGCTCCTTTCTTCCAAACTGTTGTACAAGTTACGCTAAATGAGAATTAAAGTGAGCATCATAGTTAGATACAAAAGTAGCTACCTAACTACCTACTGGATGTAATTCATAAAAAATACTGACCGATATATTGTATTTTGAGATCCGACCTGGCGAATCGAGGGATAAAATTTTACCGGATATTTTATTTGATAAAAACAATAACAACATACCTATTTTATGAATTACGCTTACTTTTAATAATCCATCTATTGACCGAATATATTACTAATTAGTGAGGTCATTTAACTAGCAGTTTTAAAGTGACATCTGTGATGGATATGGTTAAACTTACCTTGTCATCTGCCTCCATGTTAGTTTTCATGGATAGTATTATTCACGCACATATACAAAGGCAAAGAGCGAAATTGTATCAATTTTCAAATTGATAATTCAGAAATACTATACCACTTTTTGGACTTTTTTTTACATACGCGCCATCTACGGGATACGTACAACTTACTATCAAGGTTCAAAATTACAAAAAGTCTACTAATTAACAGAGTTAATGTCGACAAATTTGTATGAAAATCTCACAGGGACATCCACCTTAAGGGCTTAAACTACAATCAATTTCATAGATAAATTAAAATATTTTTTTTTTCTCAAACATGCAATGAAATGTTGTAGTTACGTGCCTAAAAAGTGGCTGGGAAGTACCTCGTTGCCGGCCTAGACCGGCAAGTGCCTCTTTTTAGGGTTCCGTAGCCAAAATGGCGAAAACGGAACCCTTATAGATTCGTCATGTCCGTCTGTCCGTCTGTCCGTCTGTCACAGCCGATTTACTCGGAAACTATAAATGCTACAGTAACGAAATTTGGTAAGGATATGTGTTGTATAAACCGCTACAGGATTATGATACTAAATTGTAAAAAAAACCATTGGGGTGGGGGCCCTCCATACATGTAACTGAGGGATAGAATTTTTTTTTTAGTTTTACATAAGCGTGTGGGGTATTAATAGAAAGGTCTTTGAAAATGATATGAAGGTTTATACATCATATTTTTATTTAAGCAAAACGTTTTCGAGGTATCAGCTCTCAAAGTCTGAAAAATGTGTCCCCCCCCCTCTATTTTTTAAACTACGCGATATAAAATTCTGAAAAAAATATATGTTATGCACATTAATAAACTCTATCAACGATTTTTGGTTTGATTAAATTATCTCCTATAGTTTTTGAGGTAGGTTGATTTAACTGTATTTTTTTAATAATAAATTGATAATGGTACGGAACCCTTTGCGCGCGAGTCCGACTCGCACTTGGCCGGTTTTTTAATTTTCATTTGACATAGGGTGGTGACCTGGCATCTTGGCTTTTAGCCAATAATTATCTGTAAGTAATATAAGTATAAAAAAATGATTGCCAAATTTTTGCAGTTATAATTAGGTATTTAAATTATATAATTTAAAATAAATGTACAATAACTACTCAAAATAATATTTAAAAAGCAGTATTATACAGCGCGATCCGTCGGCCCCGATCACCGCATGCGATTAATTGGACCCAACCGACCGCGTCGTCTAATACCGCTTTTTAAAACTAAAAATTTGCAACTTTCAAACAGGTCAATCTTAAAAAAAAATTGAGGTGTTGGTGTCGTATATTTGACTTTTGTTGTGATTCAAAGACTTAGTTATGTAGTTGACTTATAATTTCTTAGAAAGAAGATACATTTTTTTGTTGCATTTCATTGCATGTTTGAGAAAAGCATTATACATACATACCTCGGCCATGAAGTGACGGGTTGCCGTCCGAATACTATCCTACTCTCTCTACATATATTCGGCCGGCAACCAGTCACTTCCCGGCCTCGGTAGTAATGTACTATTTTGCGCCAACGATAATTAAATGGCGGCAATTTTAAAATTTCATACGGATACGGGTGCATGTGGTATTTCTGCAATTATACGTATGTTATCGGTCCTATCTTTGCAAAAAAAGATCTTGTTAGAGAGCTCGTTAAATAACCAAATCAATTAGGCTAATCATTTGCCTCAACTATATCAACAACAAGGCACAAAAAAATTAAAAATTAAAAATAGTAACAAATTCACCTTCATTCTTCAGTTAATTTACTTTTGCTTGAAAACTAGGTCGTTAAGATAGGTTTTTGGCGTTGTTATTTGTTAGTATAGGATGCTAAAAAATAACATTTTTTACTATGTTAGACAGCTTTTGTACTATGTTAATCGATATATCTCCGAGAATCGTGAACCGATTTAATTTTTTTTTGTGATCGAACGTGTATGACCCCGAGATGGTCCCGTTGGCACCAAGTTGGGGTCTGATAATGGGATCTTGGAGAAATCGAGGGATCTCATCAAATGTTATAGGTACATGTATGACGCTTTTTGTAATTTTCATTCATTTACAAGAATTTGCATTCAGAAAGTAGGATTTGATGATAGGAAACCTGTTAGAGGTTTAACATTTTATGTCACCTCTTTGTTAATCCTGGCCGATAGCGCATTCAAAAGTAACTGACAATGTCGCTTTGAAATTCTGTATTCCTTGTTTTCCTTGTGCAAATAAATCTCTGCTTTTTACAAATATTATGTTTTAAATTAATATTATATTAGGTTATGGTTCCGCGTGAATAGTGTTGTTGTGATAAATATGTCGGAAAGTAATTGTAATAATTTCTCGCACGAAAAATTACGTGGACGTGAAAATTACGTCGAATGGAAATTTGTTATGAAAAATGCTTTGATACACGACAATTTATGGAGCTCTATTTGCGGTTACGATGCAAATGATACAACGAAGTCCGAGGTGAGAAAACGATCTGACGAAAAGGCAAAATCTAAAATTTGTTTGAGCGTCGAAAAGTCTTGTTTCTCACATTTGATGTCGGCGGCAACGGCAAAAGACGCATGGAATGCGCTGGAACGTGCGTATGATGATAAAGGTCTCGGTTCAAGGGTGAGAACACTCCAGAACTTATGCGCTGTCAAACTAGAGAACTTCAACAGCATGGAAGCTTATGTCAATCAAGTTTTATCGCTAGCACAGCAATTGAAAAATATGAATAAACCTGTTGATGACGAGTTTCTGGGTGCGTTGATGCTTAAAGGTTTACCGACGGAGTACGAGCCCATGATCATGGCACTTGAGCATTCTGGGGCCGCCATCACGGCCGATTTTGTTAAATCGAAACTGCTGCAAGACCAACGATGGACTACTCGTGGAGATTCGAATGAATGCTTGTCTTCGATGAGAAAAAGCGCTACTTCGAGTGACTCCGGGACGAGAAAAGCGCAACAGCACAAGACTGAGAACAAAGGAAAGGATACCCCTGGCCGTAAAAGAGAACCGTGGTGCTGGAAATGCAAGCAAAAAGGACACCTGAAGAAAGACTGTCGGAACGAGACTGGCTGTCTAGGGAACTGTGCTTTGTCGGCATATAGCGTTGGAGCGGACTCTGAGAATTGGTGGTATGTGGATTCGGGAGCTACAAATTGTATGACTAGCAGGCGCGATTTGATGACTGACTTTAGATCGCACGGCGGATACGTCACTATTGCTAGTGGAGACAAATTACAGTGTTCAGGTACAGGTAATGTTAAGTTGTCGAATTGCGCGATGTTGACTGACGTGCTGTATGTACCTAAATTGTCTGTAAATCTCATATCTGTTTCTCAATTGATTAAGAATGGTAGTTCTGTAACTTTTGATACTAATGGTTGTACAATTTTTATGCCGAATGATGTTTTATTACGGGCACATGACATAGGAGGTGCTTACAAACTTCAGACTTGCAATCTAAGGGCGAATGTTACTATTAGCACTGCAACTTGGCATCAGCGCCTTGGCCATTTAAGTGGCAACAATATGAAGCTTTTGAGGCAGGGACTTGCTAATGATATTAATTTTCAGGACGACCCTTGTAAAGATGTTGCGTGTGAGGTTTGTTTGAAAGGAAAACAAGTACGATTTCCTTTTGTTAGCAATCCTGAGAAGTCTGTTGCTGCAAAGCGGTTGGATTTAATCCATACCGACTTGTGTGGCCCATTGCCGGTGAATTCCCTCGGAGGCAAGAAGTACATCCTGACGTTCTTGGATGATCATACGAGGAAGGTGTTTGTGTATTTCCTGAAGCACAAAAGCGAGGTGAGTCAATACATTAAAAACTTTATTAACCTAGTCGAAACTCAAACTGGCGATAAAGTTAAAGCTCTGAGGTCGGACAATGGGACCGAGTATGTGAATAAGGATCTAGATATTTTCTTTAAAAGTAAGGGGATTATCCACCAGGTGACTGTGCCGTATAGCCCTCAACAGAACGGTGCGGCGGAGCGGCTTAACAGGACCCTTCTAGAAAAAGTAAGATGCTTATTGTACACGTCAAACCTTGACCATAAATTTTGGGCTGAAGCTGCAGGTACAGCGGCGTATTTAATTAATGTATCACCTTCAAAACGACTTTCAGGAAAAACTCCTGAAGAGGCCTGGACTGGTAAAAAGGTTAGCCTGAAAAACTTGCGTGTGTTTGGCTGTGAAGCTTATGCTCACATCGATGATGTGAAACGGAATAAGCTGGAGCCAAAAAGCAAGCGTTGTATTTTTCTCGGCTATGAATCTAATGGATATAGGCTTTACGTTTTGGCGAAAAAGAAAGTTTTTCGTAGTCGTGATGTTGTTTTCAATGAAACAATTTTTCCAGGTGCCACCAGTAAGCGGTCCGTTGAAATTTTCTTCCCCACATGTGATGACGACGCTACTGTTGAAGGCCACAATGATAATGAGCCTGAAGTTGGACCTGAAGCTGAACTTGAGGCGGAGATACGAACGCAGCCAAATGTAGAGGGTCAGTTTGAGGCGGACGGACAGGCTCCAACTTCTTCTACTGACACACAGGAACAACCTGCTGATGTTGATAGTAGACCTCCCTATTATTTACGGTCAAGAGTACCAAAGACAATGTCCGCGCTCGAGGTAGAGGCATGTGAGCCGACAACTGTTAAGGAGGCTTTGCAATCGAGTGATGGCAAACTGTGGCGACAAGCTATGCAGGATGAAATTGATTCATTTGATAAGCATGATGCTTGGGAGCTTGTTGATAGACCGGCGGATAAGAATATTGTCAAAAATCGATGGCTGTTCAAAATAAAACGCGACGCTAATGGGAAGATAGCGTGTTATAGAGCGCGATTAGTTGCAAAAGGGTTCACCCAGAAATTTGGGATTGATTATATGGATACGTACTCTCCTGTTGTAAGACATAGTTCGTTGAGAATGCTGCTCTCTCTTGCAGTCGAGTTAGACCTGAAGATACATCATCTCGATGTTAAAACTGCTTTCCTGAATGGTAACTTGAGTGAAGAGATTTACATGTCGCAACCAGAAGGTTTTATAAAGCCTGGTGATGAAAGTAAAGTTTACAGACTCAAGAAAGCTGTGTACGGATTAAAACAGGCGTCTCGTTCCTGGTACGACAAGGTAAAGCAAGTTTTACTCGCAGAGAAGTTTACGCAGAGCAAACATGAGAGCTGTATCTTCAGTCGCCGAGTGGGTAAGCGAACCATTATTATCGCACTTTATGTAGATGATTTTTTCATTTTTTATGATTGTGACGAGCTTGCAGTTAAGCTGAAAACGTCCCTTAAATCTCATTTTACAATCAAAGATTTGGGTGAGATTAAACATATGCTAGGCATTAAGGTAGATCGCACTAGTAGTGAGTTGAAACTGAGTCAGAAAAATTATATCGAAAAGATGCTTGAACGTTTCGGTATGAAAGATTGTAAAATAGCTAAGACGCCCTTAGATGTAGGTCTGAAGTTTTCTGACAGTGCTACCCACGACAGTAGCCTACCATATCAGGAATTGATAGGGTGCTTGATGTACTTATCTGTGACCACTAGACCTGACATTTCATTTGCTGCAAGTTTTTTAAGTCAGTATAACAGCTGCTACACAGCGGAACATTTTGCTGCAGCCAAACGTGTGCTACGTTACTTGAAGGGCACAATGAATTTAGGTCTTGTGTACAAGAAAAGTCTTGTAAATGATAAAATTCGTGTATCTGGATTTACTGACGCTGATTGGGCTAACGGGGCAGATCGTAAATCATACACGGGATATATATTTAAGATGGGTAGAAATGTTATTACTTGGGGTTGTTACAAACAATCTTGTATTTCACTCTCATCTACCGAGGCGGAGTACATAGCATTATCTGAAGCTGCTAAAGAAGCGGTATATGTGCGTGCGGTTCTTGCTGAGTTGACAGGTCTGAGTGATACTGTAACTCTGTATAGTGATAACCAGTCTGCTGCAAAGCTTGCAATGAATCCGGTTTTCCATAAACGTACTAAGCATGTAGACATTAGGTATCACTATATTCGTGAGGCTATAGACAATAAGGTTATTGAACTAGTTTATATGCCAACTGAACAAATGACTGCTGATGTGTTAACAAAAGCACTGGTGTATTACAAGCATAAGTCATTTGTCCAAGACTTGCTAGATATCGTCCAAGATTAAGAGGGCGTGTTAGAGGTTTAACATTTTATGTCACCTCTTTGTTAATCCTGGCCGATAGCGCATTCAAAAGTAACTGACAATGTCGCTTTGAAATTCTGTATTCCTTGTTTTCCTTGTGCAAATAAATCTCTGCTTTTTACAAATATTATGTTTTAAATTAATATTATATTAAAACCAATGATGGAAACCACAGATGATAGGACCTTGGAGAAATCTGTTGAAGTTGGTTGTTTATACATTTTTAATTTGGTGATTATGTTTATTTGTTGGACTGATGACCTGGTAAAGGCAGGAGTCCGCTGGATGCGGGTGGCGCAGGACCGGTCCTTGTGGCAATCTTTGGGGGAGGCCTATGTTCAGCAGTGGACGTCTTTCAGCTGATATGATGATTATTCATTTGTTTCCAGCTCTCAAATCCGAAGCACCTACGCGGCGGAGTGCGCTTCGTGGCAGAGATCCCGAAGAACCCGAGCGGCAAGATCCTGCGCAGGGAACTGCGCAGATTGGCGCAGGGGCAGCAGAAGAGCAAACTTTAAACAAATCAGCAATTTATTTTTTAATTTTGAGCAAAATTTGTAAATAAAATAAATAAATCAAATCGCTGCTATACTTACTCAACTGCCCGTATGGTGACGGCAGTAAGAATACATTAATTGTTACTGTTAATGTTTGGCCACCCCAACTCCTCCTACGGGTGTCGTAAGAGTCGACTAAGGGATTGAAGTGTCACTGACCACATTTGATTAAAGATTGATGACGGGCAGCCTCCGTAGCCTAGTTGATAGTGACCCTGCCTACGAAGCTGTGGAGGTTCCGGGTTCGAATCCCGGCGAGGGCATTATTTGTGTATTTATTTATCACAAATATTTGTTCCTTGGTCATGGCTGTCTATGTATTTAAGTATTTATATGTTTCTATCTATTATATATATCGTCGCCTAGTACTCACATCACAAGCCTTAATTGAGCTTACCGTGGGACTAGATCGATTTGTGTAAAATGTCCCAAGATACCTATTTATTTATTTAAAGCTTGTGATGTGGGTACCATGGGACAAATTTTACACATAGATATTTAAATACATACGCAGCCATGTCAAAGGATCAAAAATATTTGTGATAAATAAACACACAAAATGCCCTCGTCGGAACTTGAATCCGGAACCTACAGCTTCGTAGGCAAGGCCACCAACTAGGCTACAAAGGCTGACAAAGGAATGTAACAATATTACGAAGATTTCATTTAAATGAAATAAACCAACGAAGACCCAACAACACTCTTTTATTTAAACAAATAATACATCTATACCATTTTTCAGTTGAAAGTAAAAAAAGGTAAACGAATATGGTTGACTTTCCAAAACATTTGATATATATTTATAAGTTAATATACCAATTATTATAATTAGCAATAAGAAATCATTGTTATGGCAGGCGTCCGGACCTCTTTTGTATAGTTCCATCTCTGATCCACCCATCCTCCATCACCACAGCCCATTAGTCTTTTCCTTCTTCTCAATAGTCTCTATACGCCTGCTGATTTACGGATATCTATTCATGTGCCCGTGAATAGAGTGCAGCAAGTGTACAACACAGCAAATTTCTCTTCTCTACTTGTTGGATCTATATCCCCGCGCAAGCCTATCAAAAAACCGGGATTTGTAAGCCCACACGCAAAAAATGTATGTGAACTTCAGATTTATGATGATAAAACCAAGATTGTTATGAAAGTGCGTGATTATGAAGCAAATTTCTAGGTTTGTTCACCTTTTACTTTAAACAGAAAAATGGTCTAGAAACATCTACGAGAATTCGTCATTGAAGCAGACGCACAATTCATGATTGTAGCAGTACCCCGTCGATCGCATCATGTTAGACCAGCATGCGTTGAGACATGCTACCTCTGTACAATTATCGGTATTGAAATCTACCGGTTCGTATTTTCCAAATGGTTCCAATCCTTTCCAGGCTTTAAAAAAAATGTTTATTTTAATAACAATTTATAAGTAGGTTAATTAAATAAAAATAAAATGAGGCAAATATGCTGAGACCAAAATTGCGGATGGGTATTTAAAAGGAGCAGCCCGACTCCTTATTTCAGATGAGATGCTGTCACCAGATACTACGGATACATTTTTGGCCTTGCAGAGCAAACATCCCCCAGTTCCTCAAACTCCCTATTTCCTTGATCCACCAACGGCTACACAGGTATGCTTACAGATCGACAATAAAGACACTCTTGAAGCGATTGTTTCCTTCAAGACTGGTTCTGCGGCCGGTCTGGACGGAATCTCACCCCAACACCTAAAGGACCCAATCTCACATTCAGCAGGAGATGCAGGTGAACAACTTTTAAATTCCATCACAAAATTAATTAATAAAAAACCCGGCCAAGTGCGAGTCGGACTCGCGCGCAAAGGGTTCCGTACCATTATCAATTTATTATTTAAAAAATATAGTTAAATCAACCTACCTCAAAAACTATAGGAGATAACTTAATCAAACCAAAAATCGTTGATAGAGTTTATTAATGTGCATAACATATATTTTTTTTAGAATTTTATATCGCGTAGTTTAAAAAATAGAGGGGGGGGGACACATTTTTCAGACTTTGAGAGCTGATATCTCGAAAACGATTTGCTTAAATAAAAATGAGATGTATAAACCTTGATATCATTTTCAAAGACCTTTCTATTAATACCCCACACGCTTATATACAACTAAAAATTTTTTTTATCCCTCAGTTACATGTATGGAGGGCCCCCACCCCAATGGTTTTTTTTACAATTTAGTATCATAATCCTGTAGCGGTTTATACAACACATATCCTTACCAAATTTCATTACTGCAGCATTTATAGTTTCCGAGTAAATCGACTGTGACAGACGGACAGACGGACAGACGGACAGACGGACATGACGATTCTATAAGGGTTCCGTTTTTGCCATTTTGGCTACGGAACCCTAAAAATGTACTCCGGCAACATCAACTCCGAAATAGTCCCTATCCTATTCGGTGCTAACCTTGTCGCCTTATCTAAAAAAGATGGAGGGGTGAGACCAATAGCCTTTGGTACATGTTTTCGTCGTCTTGCATCCAAAATAGCAGTTCTGAACATCAAATCTAAACTTCAATCCCAGTTCGAACCAATACAACTAGGCTTTGGCACCAAAGGAGGGTGTGAGGCAGCCGTACATTCCCTGCGCACCTTCCTTTCTAATACGACGTCCGAAGTCCTAGTCAAAATTGACGTCAAAAATGCGTTTGATTCGTTGAACAGGGACACCCTTCTGACAGAAATAAAACAGAATGTTCCCGAAATTTATAACTATCTTCTACTCTCATACGCCGACTACTAAACTTTTATACAAAGAAAATCTACTATCATCGGAAGTTGGCTGTCAGCAGGGTGACCCTCTCGGACCTGCAATATTCTCTCTTGCGATTAACCCTATCACCAAAAAAATAAAATCCAAATTTAACGTACGGTATCTGGATGATGGGACCCTGGGAGGCGACGTAGATACAATTTGTTAGATCTTGCTACCATTTGCACCCAATTCAAGGACATTGGCTTAGAATTAAATTTCACTAAGTGTGAGTTGTATACATATTCTGAGTTCCATCCCTAACTATAACGAGTTAAACAAAAGATTTATACAGTGATTCTGAATATTAAAATTTCAAATAACAAGTCGCTTTGCCCCCTAGGGTCCCCCATTTTCGAAGAATCATTTTCAGACTACATACAAAATTTCATGTCTAAATTCCAAAATAATTCAAAACATCTACTTGTAATAAGTCCGCATTATGCAATTTCTGTCCTTAAATTCTGCCTTTTCGTCCCAAAATGTTCTCCGTTGCAGTCCTATCTGGAATCATCAAAATTCTCTAACACATGCAGATGATCTCATAAAATCAACTTAAGAATCCATTTTGAATATACAGTTTACCGATTTGTCTTGGTCCCAAGCATCCCTACCCATCCAACATAGTAGGCTAGAGATTCGAAAGTGTTACCAGCATTTCCTTACCAGCTTTTCTGTCTTCTGTCCATAGCTCTGTCAGTTTCATAGGTAAAATCTTACAGGGTCTTTCAGGGTCTAACTATGAGACTGCGGGCTTGGAAGAAGCCAGAAAGGCCTGGTCTACGAATTGCCCTCATACAACATTCCCATCTCATCCAGATTGCCAGAGGAGTTGGGATGATGTTATGTGCGAAATTACTTTTAATTTCCTTCTGAGCCGAAGTACAGGTTCAGAGCGAGCTACTGGCATCTCGCAGGAAGGAATCCGGCGAGTGGCTTCGGGCCTATCCATCCCCGAACACAGGAACCTTCCTCGAGCCCGAAACCTTACGTCTAGCAACCTGTCTTCGGCTCGGAATCCCCGTCTGCGCTCCACACAGGTGCCCCTGCGGCAGCGAAGTTGACGCTCTGGGACACCACGGACTCTCCTGTCAGAAAAGTGCGGGCCGCTTTTCGAGACATGCCGCCCTAAACGACATTATTCGCCGGTCTCTTGCCACCATCAACGTGCCAGCTCTTTTGGAGCCCACCGGCATCGCACGTGACGATGGCAAGAGACCTGACGGCATGACTCTGGTTCCATGGAGATTGGGAAGGGTACTAGATTGGGACGCCACGTGTGTAGACACACTGGCTCCTTCCCACCTCTCTGGAACCAGCAAACAGGAGGGTGCGGCTGCGAAGGCGGAAAAATTTGAAATACTCGGGTCTCGGCTCAGGCTACATATTCACGCCGTTCGGGGTTGAGACCCTTGGTCCGTAGCGCTCATAAGTTTTTTTACAGATATATCTAAGCGGCTTGTCGGCGCCACTGGTGACCGCCGTGCTGGCAGCTACCTAGCTCAACGTATAAGTGCGATACTTACGTTATATGGTACCCAGGACTCTGGCAGCATTTCCTCGCCGGATTGCCAAGCTAATGCGTCTAGCGAGGAAGCTGCCAGCCCGCGGGTCTCCCGTGGCGTCTTTGAGTCTCGTCGATAGGTCTTTGAAGAGACTCAGATCGCTAAGGACCCCACGGACCAAAGGTCTCGAAGTCTCGACGCCGAAAGGAACGAAATGATATTCGGCACCGAGACCACTGTATTTTCTCACCTTGGATTTTTCGGACAATACGTTGTTTCTCCAATAAAGAAAAATAAACAATGAATTAAACTGACGATATATGAATAAAAACCGATACCTTGAGGATCTTTAGGATCTTTATCGCTTGGGTCGTTATCTTGGCATGTGATTACTGCAAACGTCACAAATAAGAGTAGTAATTTCACCATCGCTTCTAGAGATAATGCTATATTTTACCATATTTCAAGCACCACGGATACATCGCATTAACGTATAATTATAAATACAAAAGTAGCCTTACCATGAGCCGCTACGTTATTAACGAGCGTTTAGGCTGGTTTGGATGCCGTGTGGTGACGGCAGTAAGAATACATTTGTCACCACCCCAACTCCTCCTGCGGGTGTCGTAAGAGTCGACTAAGGGATTGAAGTGTCACTGACCATTTTACAAGATTGATGATGGGCAGCAGCGTCATCATAGTGGACACATTACTGCGATCGTCAATCCGCTTGCCCAGCGTGGCGATTATGGGCATTTACCTCTATGCGTCTATACGCACAGTTAATAGGAGAGGCCTACGTACAGCAGTGGACAGCACTGATGAAGATGATGAGGCTGGTTTCAGTGTCACGCGGACTGGCGCGGACCGCGCGCGCGGATTTCCGCGCGGAGCAATATGTAATATATTGTGTATGGCCGTCCAAAGTCAAAGTCAAATAATTCTTTATTCAAATTGAAATAGCAACAAACTCTTTTGAATCGTCTAAGTATAAAAACAATCATGGTACAGTCAAGGGCATTAATATATATACACTTCTCCATACTGATCCCTTACAAATGTGTCTATATATTAATGCACTCGACTGTACATCTTACAACTAAAATGCATTAAAAAAAACATAAAATTAATTTTAAATAAATTGAAATATAATAATAATAACAAGAGATGTAAAGTCTCTAAAAAGTCAGAACATTTATAAGTAATAATTTATAGAGAAGTAAAGGTTTCTCTCCGAATAGGTATATAATAATAACATTATATAATGCACGTTTGGAGATGTACAAGGTCTCCAAGCGTAAATTATCGTAATTGAATGTCATGACTTTTTTAACAAACTAATAATTATTTCCTAAATTACTCCCACGGTGTTTTATCAATTTATCATTCATGTAGTCTTGTGTACTATAATGAGCTTTAGATATAAGTTTATGCTTTACAAAATTCTTAAATTTATTGACTGAAAATCTGCGACCATATATAACATGGACGTCTAACGCCAGCTCAAAAATGCCCCCAAAACCAATTGTTCAATTGTGCCAAGATGGGCAGGACGTAGCGCTTTTCGTGACACCAAATCAACATCTTTGACAAATGTTTATAGAATATAGCCAATCAAAACTTTGACGGATCAATGACAACTATTTTTAAATGGCGGCTTAGGTAAGTTTTTATAGGTTGACATTCAAATTCATTGCCGTGATGCATTGAACAGGGAGTGACACTTGTCAACTAAAATTCAGGACCGTTTTTGAAAGGCAATTAGTATGGCGTGCGGCTTCCATGTTTTATTTGTTCGTAGCTGAAAATTCAGTAACATTTACTGGAAGTTTATTATAAAACCTTACACAATTACCCAAGAATGATTTCCTAATTTTATGGAGCCGAGTGACGGGCACTGCGAGCTATGTTTGTTTCTAGTATTAATCCGCGCGGATACCTCCGCGCCAACGCGCCATTGATTCAATACATATTGCTCCGCGCGGAGAGATCCGCACGGGCGGGTCCGCGTGACACTGAAACCAGCTATGCTATTCTCTTATTCACACATTCGACGCTGCGTTCGTCAACGAGCTCGACGTCGAGACAGCCTTGTCTAAAATCCTAGCTGTTTGATTTGACATTAGGAATCGAGGCTGTGAGCGAGGTTGTGGGCGAGTTCGTCGCTGTTAGAGAATACGAAGTTCGGACACATTAAACGTCAAACTCTCGACGCAGTGTAGTTCCAGCTCACGCCGTATTCGTCGCCGAGCACTAGTGTCGTTTAAAGTGCATTAGTGAATACCATTTTTAGGCTCGACGCTGCCGCAGCGCTGACACAGCGCTGACAGCAAGGCGGTTTCCTTAGTGAATAACACTGCAGCTTTACTTTCTATCCGGCTCGCTCGCGCAAATATGCCGAATATGCGAGTACGAGTGAGATGGATAGAAAGTAAACGCTCGTTAATAATGCCGCTGTAGCTCATGGTAGGAATACAGTTCCATGATTTAGATTTAGATTTAGATTTATTTATTTCATAATATTAAATTACATTATAAATTAACTTAGCCTAATTTATACGAATTTATATTATGATCGTCAATATTAATATGCATGTCTTTGCAACACAGCTTTGGAAGTATCGGTAACGTTAGGTTTTACTCGATACTTAAGGCCGGCCTTACACTTGCGGAATCAGAATATGAATTAATACTCTTAATTCATATTATGAATTCATAACACACGGATTTGCATACAATTTAGCTGTTGACCACACACAATCAGATTTTTTCAGATTATACATTTTTCAGATTGATCTGTCAAAATTGATTTGACATGCGTTATGAATTCAGAATATGAAAAAATTCAGACCGCACGGCTTTCCATACCATATCGAGGACCAACACACACATTCTGATTTCAGATTATGAATACATAGACAAAACGTCGTTCTGTATATCTAATTGTCTATGCTTAGGTTGTCAATGTCACGATCACGAATTTGTCTTCAGACGTTTTCGCAAGACAACTGTCAATCTGAAATCTGAATGATAATTATGAATTCTTACTCTGATTCCGGATGTGTGAGGCAAGAGAACGGAATAAGATTATGAATACTTACTCTGATTCCGGATGTAAGTACATAGGTACATGTATAAGGCCGGCCTAAGGCGGGCGCTCGCTCCAGTATATCAGTACGAGCACGATAGAATGCTTTAGGTACCTATCGAGTAAAACCTGACGTTTCCTTTACTTTCCAACTCATGGTACAGCTATGCTATTCTATTCACACATTCGACGCTGCGTTCATCAACGAGCTCGACGACGGGACAACCTTCACTTCGACGTCGAGCGCAGCGCTGCGAAAAACGGTATTCACTAACGTAGAACAGCTCGTCGTCGAACTGTAGGCGGTAACTCTCGACGCAGTGTAGTTCCAGCTCACGCCGCATTCGTCGACGAGCGCTAGTGTCGTTTTAGGCTCGACGCTGCCGCAGCGCTGATACAGCGCTGATAGCAAGGCGGTTTCCTTAGTGAATAACACTGCAGCTAGTGTCAACGTATTTATATATCTAAATATACCATTCGTTAGTAGAACACAAACTTAAAAATTTGCGTTATTCCATAATCACTCACTTTGAGAACACAATCATGGTTTTATTACCAACTTCAATCCTTCAACCTTGGGTTCATTGACATATGTAACGTTCACTTTCTGTACATAGCTCACAAATCTAAATGAGAAATACCCTAATTGTAACTAAATACTAACCTGTGGATTACTTAGTATACCTAATAGATATTTATGTAAGCAATCATTATTTAGTGAATAGTCAAGCAATACTATTTCATAATTTGTTACTTATAAGGATTTTTGTATTAAACCTGTTGGCAAACTTAAATAAATAAATTTGTTTACAAACTTTTGCCGTTTGGATTTTTTAGCCGTGTGGTGACGGCAGTAAGAATACATTTGTCACCACCCCAACTCCTCCTGCGGGTGTCGTAAGAGTTGACTAAGGGATTGAAGTGTCACTGACCATTATTTGATAAAAGATTGATGATGGGCAGCAGCATCATAGTGGACACATTACTGCGATCGCCAATCCGCTTGCCCAGTGTGGCGATTATGGGCATTTACCTCCTAATGCATCTTACGCATAGTAAATGGGAGAGGCCTACGTCCAGCAGTGGACTATCATAGGCTGATGATGATGATGATGACAAACTTTTACCTTACAAATCTGTGGTACGGGAGGCAAATTGATTCGGCAGCATTTCCGATGTTAATTGTTTTTTTTTATCTTCGAAAAAGCGATAAAATCAATTTAAACGGCTTAAAACAAGATGGCCACTGGTATCTCAAAAGGGTTTAGGTTAAGCTATCCCTGTCTCGTCTAAAGGTGGGTTTACACCAAACGAGCGAATGATCATTCTATTCCCCACTCTACAAAATCAACGACTGAACTGAATATACAAACGATACTCCTCCTGCTATGCTATTCTCTTATTCACACATTCGACGCTGCGTTCGTCAACGAGCTCGACGACGAGACAGCCTTCACAGCGCTGCGAAAAACGGTATTCACATGCACAAACATAGAACAGCTCGTCGTCGAACAGTAGGCGGTAACTCTCGACGCAGTGTAGTTCCAGCTCACGCCGTATTCGTCGCCGAGCGCTAGTGTCGTTAAAAGTGCATTAGTGAATACCATTTTTAGGCTCGACGCTGCCGCAGCGCTGACTCAGCGCTGTTAGCAAGGCGGTTTCCTTAGTGAATAACACTGCTGGAGTAAGTGTGGCTGCTCGCGTTTTCGCTACTGCAGCTGTGGCCGGGTCGCATCCCACGAAGGTGGGACGGTCGTTGCACCGTCATTTGGGGACGGTGTTGAGAGGCTGTCGAAATCAACGAATTTCGACGAATTGCGTTTTGTGTAGCGAACGAATTTCGTAGAGTGGGGATAGAATGAGCATTCGCTCGTTTGGTGTAAATCCACCTTAATGTGAATCCTTTAGGACATGTTTCATTTACCGGGTACCGAAAGACTATGGGACATAAAGGGAAAGTACTCGGAAAATTGTTGATAGACTGAAAAATTTTTGATAGACTGTTTTGGTCAATATATAGACTTTATCTTATATGGAACGTACACAACGATGCTACTGCCAACTGGTGTCGGTAATTGGAACTGCTTGATTGCTTTGCCGCCGTGTGGTGACGGCAGTAAGAATACATTTGTCACCACCCCAACTCCTCCTTCGGGTGTCGTAAGAGTCGACTAAGGGATTGAAGTGTCACTGACCATTGTTTGATAAAAGATTGATGATGGGCAGCAGCGTCATCATAGCGGACACATTGCTGTGATCGCCAATCCGCTTGCCCAGCGTGGCGATTATGGGTATTTACCTCCTAATGCGTTTATACGCATAGTTAATGGGAGAGGCCTACGTCCAGCAGTGGACTATCATAGGCTTATGATGATGATGATGATGATGATTGCTTACGCTGACGTAAAGTGCAGTAGTAAAGCGAAGTAAAATATCAGCCTCCGTAGCCTAGTTGGTAGTGATCCTACCTACGAAGCTGGAGGTTTCGGGTTCGAATCCCGGCGAGGGCATATTTGTTGTGGGCTGAGTTAGAGCTCAGTTGTTTATCTTCGTCACATAAAAAAAATGCCCATTATCGCCACGCTGGTCAAGCGGATTGGCGATCGCAGTAATGTATCCTTTATGATAACGCTGCTGCCCATCATCAATCTTCTTTCATTAGTACATTCGGTAACGGAAAGTTTCAAATAATGGTAAGTGACACTTCAATCCCTTAGTCGGCTCATATGACACCCGCGGGAAGAGTTGGGGTGAATGACAAATGTATTCTTACAGCCGTGGCCACACGGCAATTCAAATACCACGTAAATAAATTAATACGTATTTATAAATATTGCTCTTAATGCCGCTCCCAACACTTGAGCGAATTACGGCGCGCAGCGGCAAACACGAATGTGGAGCTCACGCGAGCGCACTGCGGATTCGACTCCACAAATCCACACTCGCGTTCGGGGCTTCGCGCCATCAGTAGCAATACCATGCTGCCGCTGCGTAATTAACGCGTGTTTACAGGGCCGGATTTAAGGGGGGCAACCGGGGCTACAGCCCCGGGCCTCCACGAAAGAGGGGCCCCCACAATAGAGATTTCGAAAAAAAAAATGACAACTTCCAACTAGTAAACACTAGTATTTTTTTTATCGAGTATTTCAATACTCCACTCTAAGTGGTCTACTCCGGAAACTGGATTTCAGCAAAATCATCAACGATTTTTCGACGAAAAAAGCTAGGTAGATTCCGTTCGTTAACGCTCAAATTTAATTAGAGATAATTCTCGTTTCATTTATATTTTTTCATCACACTTGATCACCTAAGCGCGCGATTGTTTGCGCGCGCAGTGGGAGTAATAGAAAAGTGAAATTCCCTAGGGAGTAATAGAAATGTCAGTAAGTCATTTAATAATGTTATTTCTTAAAACTTATTTTTTTGTCGGCAAGTGTGATGAAAAACATTGTATGCATCACGGTCGGTAAGCGGAATACTAACTCGAGTCATAAAAGCCCTCCGCCTAACGGCGTCGGGCTTCTAACACTCTCGTTAGTGATTCCGTGCTTACCTGCCTTGATGCACAATGTACTAATATGTTTGTTAAATAATAAAATAATCTATACAGCTACTTGTTTCCACAAAAAAAACTACTAAAATAAAATCTACTACATTTGGAAAATAATTGGGGGCTAGGGGGCCTCCACTCCTGTGTTGCCCCGGAGCCTCTCAACCTCTAAATCCGGCCCTGCGTGTTTACCTGGATGCCTAGCCAAGTTGCCAATCGCTAGCGCTTGCTAGCGCATCGTAGTTTTCCCTCTCTGTCACTCCTTCATATTAGTGCGACAAAGAGGGAAAACTACGATGCGCTAGCGATTGGCAACTTGGCTAAGCACCGCTGTAGTGCTGTAGTCGTACCGCGAGATGCGGCGGCTTTATTAACGTGCGTTTACTTTCTATCCCCATCCCGCTCGTACTTGCGTATTGGCGCAAGCTAGCCGGAAAGAGAAAGTAAACGCGCGTTAATAACGTCGCGCGCGGCACACTGTGAAAGGAAATTCGGCTCTCGAAGATATAGGAGCCGAAGTTGTTATTTTAATATTTTTGTGATTGAAATGGGTTCACCATCCACCATCATCAGCCTATGATAGTCCACTGCTGGACGTAGGCCTCTCCTATTAACTATGCGTATAGACGCATTAGGAGGTAAATGCCCATAATCGCCACGCTGGGCAAGCGGATTGGCGATCGCAGTAATGTGTCCACTATGATGACGCTGCTGCCCATCATCAATCTTTAATCAAATATGGTCAGTGACACTTCAATCCCTTAGTCGTCTCTTACGACACCCGCAGGAGGAGTTGGGGTGGTGACTAATGTATTCTTTCCTTTCTGCCGTCACCACACGGCTTTAGCTTATCATTTCTATGACAACCTGTAAATTTGAGGCCATTTACTTTTATAATTTTTTTTTTCGATAAAGTACTATGGGCAGATTTGTGTGGAGAGTGGACCAAAAACCAACAGGGCTGAAAGTGCTGTCAATAAATAGGTATTTACATTTATTTCATTTTATTCAATGGGTACTTTGTTCAATTCCATTGCAAAACGGAGATATTTGTATTTAAGTCAGAGTAAATACTATCATGAATGATGTCTGGACGACGGTCATTTACTTAGAGAGTGCCCGCGGTACGCCTTACTCATACAAAATTATCCAATGGAATGCAACTTTGCACCTATAGAATGAAATAAAGCACATAAGCAGACCTTTTTAATGACACTTCTCCCAGCTCTGTTGGGTTTTGGTCCATTTTGACGCATAGTCCTTTGTATCGAGCACTCAAAAAGTCTTACATACATTTTTGGGTCAAAATAGTACTATACGATACGACACAAGTGCGAAAAACATGAAATTCAAACCACGAGTTACGAATTTCGTATTTGCACGTGTCTCGTCCAACGTTTTTTAGTACAGATGGCCCTCCGAAGTTTTGGACCTGACGTAAAATGACCCACTTCTCGCACTAGAGCCTAAAAAGTACACCATCTGTACTGAATTTTTTTTTATAGTTGATTTTTTTGATAGTTGGGCATTTTCGCGAGAAGAGATACAAAAACTAATTTTTCTGAAACAGGTAAATTTTATGTTTTTCCTGCTCAGAATCACGAGCTCTTTCGATCCTACTAGAAGAAAAAAAGTGTCCCAACTTTTTGTTTCTATTACGTAACCGTTTTTCAAACACTTTGTACAGCGGTTACAAAGCGGAGAGCATGTAAAATGTATGAAAAATGTGGGACTATTTTTTTCTCCTAGATTGAAAGAACTCGTTATTCTGAGTAGGAAAAACATTAAATTTACCTACCTTAAAAAAATTTTTTTTTGGATCTCTTCTCGCGAAAATGCCCAGTTACGATGCCCTCCCTAGATGGGTCATCCACTAATCATGATAGTAAAGCTTGCAGGATACTTTCTTCTAACAAACAACTGTTGTCCCCTGGGCAAGGCCGTCTTTAACTATGGGGTGTCCCTGGGCACCCAAGGATTTTGGGGCCCCTTTCGAAAGGAAAGTAAACGTGAGAATAAATGTGAGCAAAGTTGTCGATCTTTCGGGCCCCCCTGAAGATGGGGGCCCTGGGCACATTGCCCCTTGTGCCCTAATGGTAAAGACGGCATTGCCCCGGACAACAGTTGAATAACAACATAAAAAAGTGGTTGACCCTTTTAGTTAAAATTATTGATTTTTATTAATAACGTAAAAATCTGCCAACGTGTTTCACGATAATATGTGTCAAAGACGTCAAATACTATGGAAAGTTAGCCATATTTGTTTATTTTTCTTTGTAGATTCTACGCTTGGAGACCTTGTACATCTCCAAACGTGCATTATATAATGTTATTATTATACATATACCTATTCGGAGAGAAACCTTTACTTCTCTATACCAAATATTTCACGTTTCTATTCACGTGCCAAATATTTGTTCCTTGGTCATGGTTGTCTATGTATACGTATTTAAGTAACTATATGTATTATCTATTATAATTATATATCGTCGCCTGGTACCCACATCACAAGCCTTAATTGAGCTTACCATGGGACTAGGTCGATTTGTGTAAGATGTCCCAAGATATTTATTTTATTTATTTATTTTTATAAATTATTACTTATAAATGATCTGACTTTTTAGAGACTACATCTCTTGTTATTATTATTATATTTCAATTTATTTAAAATCGATTTTATGTTTTTTTTTTAATGCATGTTAGTTGTAAGATGTACCATGATTGTTTGAAAAAATAATTCCCGCCAAGTTTCTTACCGGTTCTTCTTGGGTCAGCGGTGTAGGGTTCGAACCGGAAGTAGTTTCAATACCTAGACGATTCAAAAGAGTTTGTTGCTATTCCAATTTGAATAAAGAATTATTTGACTTTGACTTTGACTCTACTAACGATTAGTATACCTACTTATTCTCGTGTTTATCAAGCATGTGTGACGTCACCAAACGCAGATTGGTTTTTCAAAAATCGTTCATTCTTAACAACCTTTATTTGATATTTTTTGTTAAAATACAAAACTAAAAATTATTTTATTTAAAAGAATTCGCATATATATTAATCATCAGAATATATGCGTCTTCCCTATTACATTTCATCATAAAAGTCCTTATCCCAACGCCCTTCCGCCGTAGTCTTCATTATAGCAGATACATAAATCCAAATTGTAGCAATAACCGGTGGTGCGATATAGTTTAGACCAGCACGCCCTGACGCATGCGTACTCGGTGCATGAATCGTTGTTGAAGTCTATTGGATTGTATTTGACAAGATATGCTCCATCCTCCGCTAAAAAAGGTTAGATTTGTTAAGACTTAAGACCTGGGTCATATTTCTCAAAAGCTTTTAAGGGCTTGTTCATTAATCACGTCAGAGAGGGGGTCAAGAAAAAATCACCAATTATCACCATAGGGGAGGGGGGGGGTGTCATTGGACAAATCACGTGTAATCTGCTGAACTGCATTATAGCCGGAAAAAAACCTTTACTTTTTTATAAAACACTTTTGAAATACTAAGTTTTAAAACTTCGCGAACATTTACCTCGTAGTTGGCAAAAAAGTACGTAAATTAAAGTGTTATTAAAAGGACTAGGTACTTAAGTAGGCAAAAAATTACACGTCATATTGGCTATGGGGGGGGGGGGTCCAGAAAATATCACCAAATATCACCATGGGTATTGGGGGGAGGGGGGGTCTAAAACAAGCCAAAATCGTATGACCTGATTAATATACACAAGCCCTAACTTGTAATACAAGCGGAAGTCCTTATCTAATTAAGTAATGGTGTTAAAAAGAGACTACCACTTGTAATTCAAGATAGCTATTGAAGAACGCGGCCAGTTTCGTAATTTCGGGTACCTAAACAGAATGTGCCCATGAGAAAAGGGAAACGTTTTAACAGCGTATGACCTTTGAAGTTAATAATCACCAAATTAAAAATTTAAAAAACCGACTTCAACCGATTTTTCCAAGATCCCCGATTTATTTCCATCATTGGTTTCCTCAAATCCTACTTTCTGAATGCAAATTCTTGTAAATGAATGAAAATCACCAAAAGCGCCATACATGTACCTATAATATTTGAAGAGATCCCTCGATTTCTCCAAGATCCCATCATCAGACCCCAACTTGGTGCCAACGGGACCATCTCGGGGTTAAACACGTTCGATCACAAAAATAAATTTTAAAATCGGTTCACTATTCTCGGAGATATCGGGTAACATACATACAACAAAAAAAAAATCAGTTGAATTGAGAACCTCCTCCTTTTTTTTAAGTCGGTTAAAAATATCGTATGAAGTTTGCCGGATTCCGTCTATTTTAAGAGAAAATGTCTTAATTTAATTTAATAATGCTTAGTTTTAATTTAATGTATTCTATTAGCTCAATATTCATGATTTTTTTGAATTAATAACAAAATTCAAGAAATAAAACTGGAAAATGGATAATCTCGCGTATATTAATTGAATTTAACTTCATCCCGACGTGAAAATACTTGTAATGAATAACTAGCTTAATTTGCAAATTTAGTATGTACCTACAATGTAGATTCCTTAAAATACCCTTAAAATTTATTTGTCTGTGGTTTAATATATTTTCTTTGTGGGTAGTTTTGTATTTATCTTTCTTATTTTGATGGAGGTAGATCTATAAAATTTTCGCCATTGTCAGTCGCCCGCAGACTACGAACACTGTAAAGTGTTCGAAACGTCGGGATGAAGTTAAATTAAATTACAGATGTAGTGAGAAATGACTTGCCTTCGGAAACGTTCGTCAACGTCATGCTGTTTCAGTCTATCTCACTGAGACTGACAGTAATAGCTGTCATGCTACTTCAGTCAGACTCGGTGACACTGCCTGAAACAGCATGTGTTTACGAACGTTTCCGAAGGCAAGTAATTTCTCACTACTACACCTGTAACATACGTGAGTTTATCCGTTTTAGTTTTATTTCATGTGTAATCCTCGCGGTAACTGAAGAAAAATTAATAAATTAATTTATACCCGTATCATCCGTGTCATTTGTGTTATTCTGTGCATTAATTACAATAAATAATAGAGCAGCCAACATAGACTTAACAATCGCCATGTTGTAATGAAAATGCGGTTTAGAATTATCTGTCGTGGAAAATCGATTGAACACTGCTTCTTATGTTGATTGATTGGACTGCGTTATTGAAAAACAAACTAAGCGACAAAATCGAAAAAACGTTTAATTGCTAGTCGAATATCGGTATTATGCCGTGTGGTGACGGCAGTAAGAATACATTTGTCATCACCCCAACTCCTCCTGCGGGTGTCGTAAGAGTCGACTAAGGGATTGAAGTGTCACTGCCCATTTTACAAGATTGATGATGGGCAGCAGCGTCATCATGGTGGACACATTGCTGTGATCGCTAATCCGTTTGCCCAGCGTGGCGATTACGGGCATTTACCTCCTAATGCGTCTGTACGCATAGTTAATGGGAGAGGCCTGCGTCCAGCAGTGGACTAACATAGGCTGATGATGATGAATATCGGTATGACCATTTATGTTGTTGGTTTCAATTGTCGCTTGCTCGCTTACTCCATTACGAGTACGCTGTTCAATTTAATCTTCATCTCTATTGAATTTGATTTTAGAAACGCGATTCTTTTCAACCGACTTCAAAAAGGAGGTATTCAAATGTTTTTTTATTTTATTTGAAAGCCGATGCTTACCGATCCCATTTCTATTTGGTCTAATTATTACTTATTACAATAGGATCCATGAGAAAACCATATACTTAAGTTTTAAATTTGTATTTGTTGTAATTTGTGTATCGCTTGTAAGTATTCTAATAGGAGGTGCAGGCATGTATTGCTTGCACTTAGAGAATGGTCAAAGGCGCCTAGCCTTGTAAGGGATTGCATATACCCGAGAAAATTGTCCGGTGGTTGCTAACACCGAGTGGCCGAGGGGAACAGGCATCAGCCGCGAAAGCTGAGTACGTGGGTTCGATTCTCGGACGTTAGGTGATCTTGGTCGTTTTTCTTTGGTATATGACATCTAATATTTATAATCTTAAATTTGAATTAAGCGTGTTCACGACAAACGGACGAATAACTCAATATCACGCCAACGGATTTCGATATAGTACCTTACGACACAAGTGCGAAAAACATGAAATTCTAAACGAGTGGCGATGTTTTAAAACACGGCCGATTTAAATCGACACGACGAATTTCGTTTTTGCACGTGTCTCGTACGACGTTTTTTAGTGCAGATGGCCCTCCCAAGTTTTGGACCTGACGTAAAAAAATGACACGCTTCTCGCACTAGAGTAGAGATGCACCGGATATTCGGTAACTATCCGGTATCCGGCATATCCGGCCCGTATTTTACTATCCGGCCGGATACCGCATAGTGACTTACTATCCGGCCGGATACCGCATAGTAACTTTTACTTGCTTTATTTTGGGGTAAATAAATTGAACATAAAAAGGTAAAAAACAGTAACGGTAACAGTAATAATCATTAGTGGGGTGCATTTAGGCTCTCGAGAGTAGGTTAGTTGGTCGGTCCCCCAAAGGCTTCACAGGACTCTTGCCTTCACTGACTAGGAGTCTTCCACAGACTACGAACACTGTAAAGTGTTCGAAACGTCGGGATGAAGTTAAAGTTATTTAATACACGCGAGCTCATCCGTTTTTAAGGTTTTATTTTTTATTATAACCATAGAATCCATAGAGGAGTTGGTAGAGCTATTATGGTCTAACGTGGAAATAAAAATTTGCGTAAGTCACGAGTTGGCGCAGTGGCTGTCATAAGCCACATAGTCGGCGGAAAGTCAGCACCTGCCGTGATAACAGTGTAGTGATTGTTATAGCAGTTGTCCGGGCCTCTTTTCTATAGCTCAATTTCCTACCTATACAATTAGCAACATCTTTTTTTTGTAACTTAAAAACAGTGGTAGATAAAATTATGGCCATAATTTCGAATCTGGTTACAACATAATTTGTAGCTCGGGGCCTGACCCGAGCTACAAACACACAAACGTGTCAAAAGGACCCCGGGCCTAAAGTATGGAAAATGTGGTTTCAGTCAAATCTTCTGAAATTTTGATATGTTATAGATTTCAGTGCCCTGAACAAAAAACTCTATGGGTGCTACCACGGTTTCCGGGTCCCTTTCCATGTTCTGCTCGATTTTGTACCAGATAACAAAGTAGTGCTTAGTTCTACTTCGGGTCTATTTATTTAAACAATTGACATTAGTTTGAACCTTTTTTGTGATAATGCTGGTTAGTTAAAGACATACAACGTCTACAATGGCGGCTGAGTTCAGCAATCGGTCACAAAATAATTAATACACACACGGGACTCGTTGTTGAACTCAGCCGGCATGTTGTTCATAGATTCTCTAAACGAAATAGCAGATTGAATTTTTTCTTCGTTGTTTTCTGGTAGGTAGGTATTCGACGCAGTGCACGAAAAACAACAGCATTATTACATACGAAGCAATATCCTCTATTTAAAAGTAGCGCCATATTTTCTAATGTTTGAATGAGTTCATATTTTTACAATGTAGGTATATTATAGAATCACACATTTAGCTATAAACGATAAGTCAATCACGTGCGTATGAAGTTGACATGGTAGAAAACACAAACTAATGTCAATTGTTTAAATAAATAGACCCGAAGTAGAACTAAGCACTACTTTGTTATCTGGTACAAAATCGAGCAGAACATGGAAAGGGACCCGGAAACCGTGGTAGCACCCATAGAGTTTTTTGTTCAGGGCACTGAAATCTATAACATATCAAAATTTCAGAAGATTTGACTGAAACCACATTTTCCATACTTTAGGCCCGGGGTCCTTTGCACGACGCGCCTCCTGCTAAACTAGAAATAGGTGTAGCACCGCCGGCCGAATATTCGGCGGCCGGATACCGAATATTCGGCCGCTGGTCAGGCCGTATATCCGGTATCCGGCCGAACAACTATCCGTTGCATCTCTACACTAGAGCCTAAAAAAGGCACCATCTGTACTAAAAATTATTTTGTTAACCGGCTTCAAGGTCTGCCAGCGAGCAATGGAGCGCAGCATTCTAGGTGTAACGAAGATGGATCGCATCCGGAACACTACGCTGCACTCCAAAACACGTATAGCTGACGTGAGTGAAAAAACTGCCAGGCTAAAGTGGGACTGGGCCGGGCACGTCTACCGCATGCACCCAGAAAGGTGGGCCATTACAGCCAAGTAGATGTCGCAAACTAGGCGGGGACGAGGCAGGCCCAGGCGGAGATGGCGGGATGACCTGGACGCCTTCGCCAACAATTGGCCAGACTTGGCACCGAACCGGGAGCTGTGGAAATCTGAGCGAGAGGCCTTTGCCCAGCAGTGGGACACCCCTACAGGCTAGAAAAAAAACCGGCTTCAAAAGAAACCGACATAGTTCCGCTAGCACCAAGTTGGGGTCTGATAAGGGATCTTTTAGAAATCGTTTGAAGTCGGTTTCTTTTAATTTGGTCTATTAATTCTTATTTGCACGAAAGTAAGGAATCTTGGGGTGGTGACAAATGTATTCTTACTGCCGTCACCACACGGCCCCAACTCCTCCTTCGGGTGTCGTAAGAGTCGACTAAGGGATTGAAGTGTCACTGACCACTATTTGATAAAAGATTGATGATGGGCAGCTGCGTCGTCATAGTGGACACATTACTGCGATCGCCAATCCGCTTGCCCAGCGTGGCGATTATGGGTATTTATGTACCTCCAAATGCTATACGCATAGTTAATAGGAAAGGCCTACGTCCAGCAGTGGACTATCATAGGCTGATGATGATGATGTTGACGAAGGAATCTTGACACATGACTGAATCATTTCATTAAAAAACTTCTTTGGAAAGTAAATCACATTTTTTAATATTATTTCTAACTCACACAAAATAATTTACAAAATTTAAAACTATACCCACACATTTTAATAATCACAGAATTTTTGCGACACCAGGGTGCTTAGCCAAGTTGCCAATTGCTAACGCTTAGTAGCGTATCGTAGTTTTCCCTCTCAGTCACTCTTTCATATTAATGCGACAAAGACAGTTATCTGCCTTTCGTTCACGATTGACGATTAAGCGTCAGCGATTGCATTGTCTAAGCTTCCTGCAGACCTAGCCAAGATGACATGCTGCAATCGTATACGATAAGCGATAATTAATAAATGTTATGAGAATGACAGACTCACATAAAAAGTCATGTTAACCCGTTCCCTGTGTATGCATCACATGTGATACATTTGAAGGTATTATGATACGTGAATGTAGCATATAATGATGCACGACCCTATTTAAATATAGGGATCATTTTAAATTTGCACGTACGAGCAAAGCTACGTCAACTTACCCGCACGTATCAGCTGTAAAAAGTGACAATTTGATAAAATTTGGTATTGGCGGACTTTTAATACTGTTGCCAGGTTATGCTTGAAATTGTGTGCGAGAATTTGCACGTGAGAGGTAACACCATCGATTTTAGCTGCACATGGAACGTGTTAACCATTTCCATACGGTATTGTGGTCACGGGATAGCTGACGTAGGCAGAAAAACCGCTAAGCTCAAATGGGATTGGGCCGGCCACGTCCACCGTATGCATCCAGAAAGGTGGGCTAAGTATTACAGCCACCAATTGGATGCCGGAAACGAGGCGCGGGCAGGCAGGCCCAAGCGGAGATGGCGGCACGACCTTGATACCTTCCGGAACAACTGGCCGGAAGAGACATGGAATCGGGAGTCATGGAGAGTCAGGGGAGAGGCCTTTGCCTAGCAGTGGGACACTCAAACAGGCTAAGGCTTGTTCACGAAATAAAGTAGCCATTGCTGTATAATTCCTTTTTTTTGTATGAGATCATACCTTAGTCCCATACTAGTGTTATTACGTACAAAGAAGGGCTCTTTGCCTATCTTCTCGGAGGCTGTGGTTGATATTTGTATTAACTTCTTCATAATTATAGACTTTTATTTAAACTTCTGGATTTAAGTAGTGTTTCTTCTTATTTTATCATTTTGGGTCATTTAGTTTCCCAATGGGTCTTAACTAAATTACAATAGCGATACTATAATAAACTGTGAATCTCGTGTCTACAATTTTTATTAATTATTTCAAGACTAACATTGTTGAAATCGTCTCGGAAGTTCGCACTTTTTTGGGCATGAAGTTTTGCATTAAGCATTATCTGAAGTTATTTTGATTTTGACGGCCTTTTATCGAATGCTTTTCGATATTAGATTGTCAAACATAAAACAGAAGAATCAATTTACAGTCCCATGGCTTTTAGAACTACATGGGACTGTTGCGTAACAGTAGAGACTGATTTTACAATGGCTACTTTATTTCGTGAACAAGCTTTAGTAAAAAAAAATGTGGTCTCGTGACTTATCGCTTATCGTATACGACTCCAGAATGGCGTCATGGCGTTATTTATTCAAAGTTTGCTCTTCTGGTGCGCCTGCGCCAGTCTGCGCAGTTCCCTGCGCAATATCTTGCCGCTCGGGTTCTTCGGGATCTCTGCCACGAAGCACACGCCGCCGCGTAGGTGTTTCGGCTTTGACAGCTGGGGAAGATATTATGGTATTTACATTACCAATACATAATTACAATACAATTACTACGTTTAAGGCGGCCGCTGCGGCTGAAAATGCCGAATTTTCAAAAAGTAATAAATATAAGGGCCTCGGCAAAGAGTACGATTTTGTACCGTTTGGCGTAGAAACTTTAGGTTCATGGGGCCCCAGCGCACGCAAATTGTTTGCTGAAATCGCGAAACGTCTGGTTGATGTAACTAAAGACCGAAGAGCTGGCGACTTTCTCGCACAACGCATCAGTATTGCGATACAGCGAGGAAATGCCGCCAGCATCCTCGGTACAATGCCACAAGGGCCAATCTTAGATATAGGTTAGGTTAAGTAGATTAGTTAGATTTAATCTATGTACATAAATTGTAGTTTTGAAAATAAATATTTTAAAATACAATTCAAAACTCTTTATTTGCACACCTCACACGTAATAAAAAATAAAAAGCACACAAAACAGAAGAAATACAAAAAACAGAGGTCACAAAAGGCGGCCTTATCGCTAAGAAGCGATCTCTTTCAGACAACCTTTGGGCAGAGGAGACACGATTACAAAAATTTTGGGAGTAGATGGTGCAGAAAAAAGAAAATAATAAAAATTAATTCAAACAATACAAACAGAAATTCCAATAGACATACATAAATAAACTTTTCATCACACTTGCTGTCTAAGCGCGCCATTGCTTGCGCGCATAGCGGGAGTAATAGAAAAGTGATATTCCCTAGGGAGACTAAACTTTCGTAACACGAAGGAAAGAATTCATTAAGCCCTTATCAAATTATTCGCTTAGCGATTTTGCTGTTTGATTTCCTGACATATTTAATATATATTATCATCATTTATCATTTAATTTATGTCTTAAAACTTATTTTTTTGTCGGCAAGTGTGATGAAAAACATTGTATGCATCACGGTAGGTAAAGTAGAGGCATCGTAAGAAGTCGTTTTTGACGTTTGTTTGCACATGAAGTTCTGTAAATGTTCACAGATAGTATAATGGAGCAAATGTCAAACTTCATTGTTGCATGTACGGAATAGTGATGTTACTACTGTTGCTGCAATTTACCGATACGTCAATCGAAATAAATAAGTAAACCTTTTTTTATGGAGGTACGAACAATTGCTTCAGATAGTAGATGTCAAAGTTGATATACAACCTCGACAAAAAGCATGACACGTTTGGACGTTTCCGTGAAAATACGATGGGAAAGGATTTTGCACTACATATGTATAACATACATATTGTGATCTTTTCTAAAAACCGCCAAGATAAACAAATTTTATGTAAATAGAGTTATATTAGTATGATTAAACAACTGCTTTACTTCATATAATTGAAACATAGTTTTATTACTATGAATTAATCTTAACATCACTGTTAGTAGTTACCTAATTATGTACCTATACACTACAATGACCACACCATTTTATGTTACGTAAGTATATAAAAGTACAGCGGAGAAACCTGGTTGCCTTACCCTTAAAAGAAAATGAGATATAATCGTACAAAAATTGGCCAATACAAATATTGCTTGCCACCATCCATAAGGTCATCGGTTGAAAAATGTTACAATACCAAACGACTTCAACGTGAAACAAGCTTTAAGACCGGCCAATAAAGCTTATTTGAGTCTATCACGTAAACACTCGTAGTTTTTACAGACAGCGCCGGGCCACGGTGACCCATACCCTGAGCAATACTCATAACTTTCTATAAAAATATATTTTTAATATTTTTGAAATGTGAATATGTCTGTGTGCTTACAAAACGTATGCATCTACTAATTTTGTTATTTTTACTATATTCAAGACCCCATTTTCATTTAAAAAATCGTACTCATCATTTTATGACTAAACGTAATTTGTGAAAGTGGTTGTTAGATTCAATCACACAAACATAATTGTGTCAATATATGTTTAGTTTTTATTTTATTTAGAATGTACTGATGACTCGCATGCGAGTCACGGCTATGCGGAAGCGTCGAATCATGACCCATACGCTGAGTCCTTGGCCCTGAATGAATCAGGTTCAAGTAAAACGTAATCCCACTTACGGAGGCTCTCGCTAACAGAGGTTGTGGATGCTATGAATTTTGCTTATAGAGGTCACGTCCTATCCGTCCTATAAAAAATCCTACCTAAATGCGACTTTACGTCATTATGACGTCTCCGGCACCAAAATTTCGATGCCTGCTAATGATTCTAAGTAAGATTACCAAACACTTTTTTAATTCGGATATTCGGATTACCTAACACTTTTTTAATGGCAAGTACCTACCAGATCTAACGCCCTTTCGCACTTGACTGAAAATTTTACGACGATAAAATCGAGCGTTTCACAACACTATTGTGAGCTGTCAAAAACGACTTCTTACGATGCCTCTACTTTAAGCGGAATACTAACTCGAGTCATAAAAGCCCTCCGCCTAACGGCGTTGGGCTTCTAGCACTCTCGTTACTAATTCCGTACTTACCTCCCTTGATGCACAATGTACTATAAAAAATAATAACGTATTTTATTATAAGTATTGAGCGTCAGTGTACACGGAAAGGTAACTTGTCAGTTGTCATGATCTTTAAAATTGACTTTAGATTGAGATTCGGATTAATTTATTTCTTAATCGTAATTACATAGTATTATTACAATACAATATCGAAAATATGACTACAAATTGTGATCGTCAGAGCACCAACAGGGTCGCGTTTTATAAAGTTACATTTTACAATTTCGCTGTTTGCCTCTCTAACGCACGGACAAATTGGCTAGAAAGAGAGACAAACAGCAAAATTGTAAATTGTAACTTTATAAAACACGACCCAGTAGGTTTATGATGGTACCGTGTTTAATCGTTTGTCGATGTTGCCGTCAGGCCTACTACCGCGAAAATTTAAATTCGTAAATTTCGAGGATTGTTCTCTGTTACTCAAACGAAGGCGTCATTAGAATGAGAGAGACAAATCCTAGAAATTTACGAATTTCGTTTTTCGCGGTAGGGCCGCAGGTTCTAACAAGCGAAAGTGATGCGTAGCGCGTAGCACGATAAATAGATAAAACGGGATCATCAAAAGCCACTAGGTGGCTTATGATGGTCCCGTTTTATCTATTTATCGTGCTACGCGTCACTTTCGTAATTACATACTTGTTAGAACCTGACGGCAACAACGACAAAGGATTAAACACGGTACCATCATAAGCCTACAGGTATTTTTTACAGTGGGATTATTTCTTACTTCCATATTAATTCAGTTCCGCTATAATATTTGTTAAAGAACATGTAAGGTCTATTTTAAGAGTCGGAAGAAGCGACCTTTCCAAGTGCACTGACACATTATCCAATCAATCAATTTGGAATGCGGTTCAGGGTAGGTGAACTGGGTATTTTTTCAGTTCTCAGATCGGACTTTTCCTTGCCTTACCGCACCATCATCACCAAAATCACTTATTTGCCATGCTCATGGCAAAGTTTTCTCCAAGATTGTCACTCCACCGTCCCCAAATAATGGTAAAATGACCTTTCCACCATCGTGGGATACGACCACAGCTGCAGTAGCAGAAACGCGGGAGCAGCCACATACTCTAGCAGTCATCATCATCATCATCTCAGCCATAAGACGTCCACTGCTGAACATAGGCCTCCCCTTTGGACTTCCACATGTACCGGTTGGATGCGACCAGCATCCAGCGTGTCCCGGCGACCTTCATAAGGTCGTCTGTCCATCTTGTGGGTCCAACGCTGCGTTTGCCTAGCCGTGGTCTCCACTCGAGCACTTTTCGACCCCATCGACCATCTGCTCTGCGTGCAATGTGGCCTACCCACTGCCACTTCAGCTTGCTAATCCGGAGGGCTATGCCAGTAACTTTAGTTCGCCTACGAATCTTCTCATTTCAGCAGTAGCACTTCACTCTAGGAGTGCCGTTTGTATATTAACTCACTGACCCGTTCAGCAACGAAGTCTTGCAGTTCCTCAGCCATGACGTCACTGAAGCGCAGCGCGACGAAGGCCCTCGGACCCTCTCCAGCATGAGCGTCGGGGACCCCCACGACTCCTGCGTCCCGGACTACTGGGTGCTGGAGGAGGATCGCTTCTATCTCCGCTGGGACTATCTGAGCCAAGACTGACGAGCCATGATTCTGAACCGATCACCAAAAGCCGAGCATCAAGCACCAGCCTCTCTCTCCATCAGTCTTCCCTTTCAGATCTTATTCATCGTTTTTATATTAAACGATACTCCTCCTGGAGTATGTGTGGCTGCTCCTGCGTTTCTGCTGCTGCAGCTGTGACCGGGCATCCTACGATGGTGGAATGGTCGTTGCACCGTCTTTTGGGGATGATGGAGAGAGGCTGTTGAAGGAAAATTTTCCATGGGCATGGCGAGATAAACGATTTTGGTGATGATGGTGCGGTAAGGCAAAGCAATAAAGTCCGATCTATTTCATTTACTGACCCGTTCAGCAACGAAGTCTTGCAGCTCCTCAGCCGTGACGTCACCGCCGGGCTGCAGCGCGACGAAGGCCCTCGGAACCTCTCCAGCATGAGCGTCGGGCACCCCCACGACTCCTGCGTCCCGGACTGCTGGGTGCTGGAGGAGGATCGCTTCTATCTCCGCTGGGGCTACCTGCGTATAAATGTGCAGATTTTAACCCCCTTATTCAAGCAAGCCGCTAAGTATTGCTTGTCTCCATAGATTTTACGGACGTATTCAAAGGACCGAAAG